>RPOG01001124.1:16582-42616 GCA_008086565.1 Thalassoma bifasciatum
ATTTCATCATCTACAGTCCATGATATCATCAAAAGATTCAGAGAATCTGGAGAAATCTCTGCACGTAAGCAGCAAGGCCCAAAACCAACATTGAATGGCCGTGACCTTTGACCCCTCAGGCGGCGCTGCGTTAATAACCCACATCATTGTGTAAAGGATATTAGCACGTGGGCTCAGGAACACTTCAGAAAACCATTGTCAGTTAACACAGTTCATCACTACATCTACAAGTGACAGTTCAAACTCTACCATGCAAAGACAAAGTCACACATCAACAACACACACAAATGCATCATGGGTAACTGTCCCAGTATCTGTGAAGGCAGCATTTTTTTTTTTTTTTTGGGTGGGTCCTTTCTTCTTCATTCAAAAAAAGTAGAGAGGATTTGGAATTATTAATACTATATCCGGAAAACTGTCCAAAAGTATCAATCAATTTTAATAATATTGAAATACTAGTTGATAAATTGGACAGAAAAAGGATCACATCGTCGGCATATAATGATATCTTATGTTCATGTTCATTAACAGTTATTCCTGAGATGTTTGTGTTTGTTCTAATTGACATGGCTAAAGGCTCAATAGCCAAAAAATAATAATAATAATAACGGGGATAGAGGACATCCTTGTCTAGTTGACCTCTCTAATGTAATCTGACCTGATATATTATTGTTTGTCATTACTCGGGCTGTGGGTGTGGTGCACAACAGTTTTATCCAGTTTAAAAATCTAGACCCCAATCCATATCTCAATAAAACATTAAACAAGTAAGGCCACTCCATCCTGTCAAATGCCTGCCTTGCATCCAAAGATAAAAGTGCTGTGTCTCAGGATCATTTTTACATTATATTCAGGACTCTTCTTATATTGTGGAATCGAAGGCAGCATTAATGCTGAAAGGTACAAACAGGTTTTGGAGCAACATCTGCTGCCATCCAAGACACTTTGTCTTTTTCAGGGACGTCCCTGATTATTTCAGCAAGACAATGAAACCAAGACACATTCTGCTCCTGTTACAACAGCGTGGCTCCGTAGTAGAAGAGTGCAGCTACTAGACTGACCTGCCTGCAGTCCAGACCTGTCTCCCACTGAAAATGTGTGGAACATTATGAAGAACAAAATACAACAACAGAGACTTTGGGACTGTTGATCAACTGAAGTTGTTCATCAACAAGAATGTGAAAGAATTCCAGCTCCAAAGCTTCAACAATTAGTGTCCTCAGTTCACAAACAATGAACCAGAGTTGGTAAAGGAGCATTAAACATCTTGTTTTGTTGTGTTTTCAGTTGAATATAGTTTGAGTACATTTTACACAACGTCCAAACTTCATTGTAATTGTAGTTTGTAGAACTATAAGAGCAAAAGTTGATTTGTTGGCTCCACTTCTTCTCCTCTTTGTCTCCAAAAAAGAAACCAGATTAATGAAACTCAAAGCTGTGAATGAGTCCTGAACGTCTGCGTCCACTTTCAGAAACAGAACCTCGATGGTCGCTCCAAACCGGCTCCAGCCAATCACAAAAGGCCTTGTGGCGTCTGACAAACCCCCGGTAACGTTGATTAAGTGGCTGCGTGATGAAACCGAATCAGTGTCAGCGAGTTATTATGAGGCCGGGCATTCCTGACCATATGAGACTCCAGTTCCAAGAAACTACGTCTTAACCCCCCCATAAACACAGCACCAGCAATATTGTCAGTTAAATTTAGACTCAGCCTCTCTCTCTCTCTCTCTCTCTCTCTCTCTCTCTCTCTCTCTCTTCATCACTCCTTCCCTGGAGTTCATCAGTAATTTGTTGTTTGTCGCTCGTCTGGGCGTCTTATTATCACTCGCTCTGAAAAAAACACAACAGTCTGGAGAAATCTGAAACTCAGACTGACACTTTTAGTTTCACTTTACTCAACTTTGGCTTTAACTGCTGCAAAGTTTAACTCAAATAAAGTTTAACTCTCACAGCAAAAGGTGATGGATAAATATTTAGAGTAAGTACGAGAGCTATAAGTTGTCAAATAACCAACTGAACACAAAACTGAACGAACAAAACGAACAGAAGAAAAAAAACAGCAAAGTGACCAATTAATTATAAAAATGTTAAAAGTAAACCTTTATTTTGCTACTTTAACTAGAAAAAAAGGCACCGAAAATAATCTGATAAACACAGAAGTGACAAAATAACACTAAAATGAATAGTAATGTGTTGTTAACGAACAAAAATTGACTTCAAGATGTTTTATCTCATGATTTTGACTTTTTCATTCAAGAGTTTTGATGATTTACATAAAAATCGTTGACTTTTTGTCTCTTGATTATGGCTATTTATCGTAGAATTTTGATGTTTTATCTCATGATCTTGATGTTTAAATTTCAAATTTTGACTTTTTATCTCAGAACTTTGTGGTTTGACCATCAATTTTGAGTATTCAGTCACAAAGTTTTAACTTTTTATCGAAGTTCTAACTTTTTATAGATGATGTTTCACCTCATGATTTTGACTTTAACATCTCAAGTTTGGACTTTTTGTCTAATAATTTTGATGATTGAGGTAAAAATTTTGACTCATCTCATAAAAATGATGTTTTATCTCAGAATATTGATGTTTTATCTCATGATTTTGACTTTTGAACCTCATTTTTTAAACTTTTTACGTCAGAATTTTAATGTTTTACCTCATGGTTTTGACTTTTTAGTCACAATTTTTTACTTTATCTCAAAATTCTGATGTTTTGTCTCATGTTTTTGACTTTAACATCTCAAATTTTGACTTTTTATCGTAGAGTTTTGATGTTTAAGATCAAAATTTTGGCTTTTTATGTCATGATTATGACTTTTAATCTTAGAATTGTGATGTTTTATCTCATGATCTTGACTTTTGAATCTCAAATTTTTAACTCTTTGTCTCACAATTCTGATGTTTTATCTCATGATTTTGATTATAACATCTCAAATTTTGACTTTTTACCTCAGAGTTGTGATGTTTAAGACTAAAAGTTTGGCTTTTTAGGTCATGATTATGATTTTTAATCTTAGAATTGTGATGTTATATCTGATGAAAACGACTAAAAGTTGCTTCAAAGAGCATAATTCAAAGATAGAAAAGGAACAGAAAAAGAGACAAAAATGCTGAAATGATCAGAGACGAGATCAATAGATGTGAAGAAAAACTGAAAAGTGGTTTGAAGATGAGACAAAGTTTGTAAATAAACTGAATTTTTTGTTAAACACAGATTATGGTGATAAATGAAAAGTGAAGTTGCAGATGAAGACATTAAGTTTAAGGCTGCGAACAACATTTTTTCTGGTCTATTGTTGTTGAAGTAAAGAAGATTTAATTCCCTCTGATCATGTTCCTGAGTGATTCTGTTAAAGTGACAGAGAGAATAAGTGTTTGTGAATCAGAGAAGCAAAGCAGCGACTCTTCTGCAGCGATTACGTTACAATTCTTTATATTAATATCTCAGCTCAGCGCCTGCAGCGTGTCGACTTTCTCCTCTGATTGAACCTGCAGAACAGCGCGGCTCTGACACAGATAGTAAAAGACGGCATGCACAGAACATCATGACCCTCAGAGTCACTTTACAGCCTGAGAAAAGACTCTTCATCTTCACCTGATCACAAACTTCCTCTCTCTGAGCAGGGGTGGATCTACCAGGTGGGGCGTAAGGTGGCCGCTGCCCCCATAAAACAAAGCTTTACCATCCGAGTTATAAAGACAAATATTTAATTCAAAGAAAAGTTATAAAATAATTAGACTGAGAGAAAAATAATGACACATCTGTGAAGGAATGGGAGAACCATGAAGAAATAAAAGAGTTGAGAGTTTAAGACGAGAGAAATTCATTGACTGACTGTGAGATAGGTCCAAGTTTTGAGTTTGAAAAAAAATCAAATTTTTAGTTTAAAAGTCAAATGTTTGAGATGAAAAAGTCAAAATTAAGAGAAAAATCATCAAAATTATGGGGCAAAGTTGAAATTTTGAGCTAAAGAAAATCAAACAATAATCTCATTTTAAATTAAAAGTCAAAATTCTGAGTTATAGTTAAAAGTTGAAGTTTTGAGACAAAAAAAAAAATCTTATTTTGAGTTTTAAAGTCAAACTTTTGAGATGAAAAAGTCAAATGAAAGTCAATAATGTGAGATATCAAAGTCATTACAATGAGATAAAAAGTGGAAATTTTGAGAATAAACTCAAAATTCTAAGGTATAAAGTCAAAATTATGGGATAAAGAGTCAAAATTTTGAGAAAAAACATCAAAATTATGGGGCAAAGTTGAAATTTTGTGTTAGAAAGGAATCAAAATTTGAGTTTTAGAGTCAAATTCTGAAATTAAAGTCAGTAATTTGTGATATCAAAATCATAATTGTGAATAAAAAGCCAAATTTTTGAGAAAAGTAGCCAAAATTATGGGGCAAAAAGTTGAAATTTTGAGCTAAAGAAAATCAAACAATAATCTCATTTTAAATTAAAAGTCAAAATTCTGAGAGTTATAGTCAAAAGTTGAAGTTTTGAGACAAAAAAAAATCTTATTTTGAGTTTTAAAGTCAAACTTTTGAGATGAAAAAGTCAAATGAAAGTAAATGATTTGAGATATCAAAGTCATTACAATGAGATAAAAAGTGGAATTTTTGAGAATAAAGTCAAAATTCTGAGGTAAAAAGTCAAAATTATGGGATAAAAAGTCAAAATTTTGAGAAAAAACATCAAAATTATGGGGCAAAGTTGAAATTTTGTGTTAGAAAGGAATCAAAATGTGAGTTTTAGAGTTAAATTCTGAAATTAAAGTCAGTAATTTGTGACATCAAAATCATAATTGTGGGATAAAAAGCCAAATTTTTGAGACAAGTAGTCAAAATTATGGGGTAAAAAGTTGAAATTTTGAGCTAAAGAAAATCAAAAAATTATCTAATTTTAAATTAAAAGTCAAAATTCTGAGAGTTATAGTCAAAAGTTGAAGTTTTGAGACAAAAAAACTCTTATTTTGAGTTTTAAAGTCAAACTTTTGAGATGAAAAAGTTAAATGAAAGTCAATGATTTGAGATATCAAAGTCATTACAATGAGATAAAAAGTCAAAATTCTGAGGTAAAAAGTCAAAATTATGGGATAAAGGGTCAAAATTTTGAGAAAAAATATCAAAATTATGGGGCAAAGTTGAAATTTTGTGTTAGAAAGGAATCAAAATGTGAGTTTTAGAGTTAAATTCTGAAATTAAAGTCAGTAATTTGTGATATCAAAATCATAATTGTGGGATAAAAAGCCAAATTTTTGAGACAAGTAGTCAAAATTATGGGGCAAAAGTTGAGATTTTGAGCTAAAGAAAATCAGACAATAATCTAATTTTAAATTAAAAGTCAAAATTCTGAGAGTTATAGTCAAAAGTTGAAATTTTGAGAAAAAAAAATCATATTTTGAGTTTTAAAGTCAAACTTTTGAGATGAAAAAGTCAAATGAAAGTCAATAATGTGAGATATCAAAGTCATTACAATGAGATAAAAAGTGGAAATTTTGAGAATAAAGTCAAAATTCTGAGGTAAAAAGTCAAATTATGGGCAAAAGTCAAAAGGGAGCTGAAAAAACATATATTGATGTACACTAATTTTTATGTAGAAAATGAGAAATAAACAGATTATAATTGCTGGTATGATACTCATATAAAAGAACCAGGCTGTTAATTTGCAGATCGTGTCTTTAATTTGACAGTTTTGTTTTCTACTTTTGAAAAACTACTGTAAAAATGTAAAGATATTAACGATAATATTAGGTTTTTTTTTACAGTGTAGAGCAGAGGTTGAATGACAGAAGAGCAGTGGTGAGGAAATAAAAAAAGCAGAGATAGAGGAACAAAGAGGAGTAATTACCGTAAATGACGTAAAAGCTTAATGACTCTCCCAAACCGCCGCTGACATCAGAAAGTTCAAAGTGTTTTTTTTTTTCAGTGAACCTCAGAAACATTCTGCTTTTTAACAGCTCAGAGGTGATGAGAGGCTGTGATGCTGATTAATAGATTAATAGATAAATAGATCATCATCCCTGAGGCTGTGTGTGTGTGTGTGTGTGTGTGTGTGTGTGTGTGTGTGTGTGTGTGTGTGTGTGTGTGTGTGACTCTGTGGTTGTGTGAGCTGTAATCTCGTCTTCAGCAGTCATGTGTCTGCATCCTGAATGAGTTTGTGGTTCTGGGTTAAATATTCAGATTCATGGATGTTTTTTCTTCTTTGGTTTTTTCAGCTGTGGACGAAGTTTTCAGATCGTTTCAGAGGAGAAATGTTCGTTTTGTTGGTCTGTTATTGTGAGGTTTGTCGAGGAAACAGCTGCAGCTCACGAAGCTGTTTAGGAAAACATTTCTCCACACAACAGGCAAAAACTTTAGATATTCTTAGATTTAAACTATTCTAAGACTTTCTGTTCAAGAAGTCGAGTGATTTGTCCCTTAAAGCGAAGCTGCATGAAGCAAAACACCCAAAAACCCACAACAACTGTGACTGATTTTTATCCACTTTACTCACTTTTCCTGTATTTTTCACACTTTTGGACCATGTTTTGATTCCTTCTCACTATTTTCTAGGTTCACTCCTAATTTTCCTGCCAATTTCTTTTTTTTTTGCCCATTTTTGACACTTCCCTTTCCAACTTTCTTGCCATTCTTTTTTGTTTTCTTTGGTCATTTTTACAACTTAACATTGTTTTTGTGTTTGTTTTTTCACCATTTTTGGAACTTTCTGAATCTTTTACATTTTTCCTGAAAAAAAAAATTCTTGCTATTTTTTTTTTTTTTTTTTTTTTTTTTTTTTTTTTTTTTTTTTTTTTTTTTTTTTTTTTTTTTTTTTTTTTTTTTTTTTTTTTTTTTTTTTTTTTTTTTTTTTTTTTTTTTTTTTTTCTTTTTTTTTTTTTTTTTTTTTTTTTTTTTTTTTTTTTAAAAAAAAATTTTTTTTTTTTTTTTTTTTTTTTTTTTTGCTTTTTGGCCATTTTAGTTAATTAATAAGTTTTTTTTCACAATTTTGGACCATTTTCAAAACCTTCCATCTGTTTTTAAGGTTCACTCCCAATTTTCTTGAACAATTTCTTGTTTTTCTGCCCAATTTTGACACATTCCACTCTTTTTTTTGCAACTTTTGGACAATTTTTTTTTTGGCAAAAAAAATGAATGTTTTGATTTTTCTTAAATTTATTTTGCTAATTTTTGCCTTTTAGTCATTTTATTGACTTAATAACTCTTTTTTCACACTTTTGGATGATTATTTGAAAATTTGAAAATCTTGTTTTTGCCCATTTTTGACACTTTCTGGTGTTTTTTTTCCACTTTTGGCCATTATTTGGGGGAAAAAGCTGAATATTCTCCATTTTTATGAACTTTTAAAATTTTCTTGATTTTTTTTGGGGGGGGGCTTTGCCTATTTTTGACACTTTCAACCCCTTTTCACAATTTTGAACCATTTTAAATAACTTCTCTCTGTTTTTGAGGTTCACTCCCAATTTTCTTCAACAATTTTTTGTTTGTTTTTTTCCCATTTTTGACACTTTCTACTCTTTTTTTGCAAAAAAAGAATGTTTTTGATTTTTCTTAAATTTATTTTACTAACTTATTAAATCTTGCTATTCTTTTTGCCTTTTGGCCATTTTATTGACTTAATAACTCTTTTTTCCACACTTTTGGATGATATTTTGATGCACTCTCTCTATTTTCCAAGTTTACTCCTGATTTCCTTGACAATTCTTTCTTGTTTTTGCCCATTTTTGACACTTTCTTGTCTTTTTTTCCCCCACTTTTGGCCATTATTTGGAAAAAAACTGAATATTCTCCATTTTTATGAACTTTTAAAATTTTGTCCAAAAACATTTTCAAATTTTTGGTGTTTTTGCTCATTTTTGACACTTTCAACCCTTTTTTAAAATGAACTTTTAAAATTTTTCTCTGAAAAAATTTGTTTAATTTTGTTGGTTTTTTACCCATTTTTGACACTTTCCTCCCTTTTTTGTCACTTTTGGACCATTTTTGCAAAAAAACTGGATATTCTCAATTTTTCTGAATTTTTATAATCATTCTCCGAAAACATTCTTTGCTAATTTTTGTGGCTTTTATGTTTTTTTGGCAATTTCAGTCACTTTATATTCTTTTTCCCCACCTTTGGACCATTTTTTGCTACTTTTTAGGTTTTTTCCAATTTAAATGCCAATTTGTGTTTTCTTTTTTGGCAATTTTTTACTCCCACAAGGAAAAAAAAATCATTAAATGTGAGATTAAGATGTAAATATAAATAGAGCTTGAAGAATGTTTAAAGATCAGATTAATTGTTTTAAGATGCTTGAAGAAACAGAGTTGATGATTCAAAGATTAGAAAAGTGATTTTAAGACGATTGAATGAACAGATGGAACATTCAAAGATGCTCCAAAAGTTGTAAATGTGGCTCAAAATGCAAAAGAAAGTCTTAGGAAAAGAAACGTGACAGGTTTAGAATTTTAACTGATTCATCTCTCAGTGTTTTTGTTTTCACGTTTGTTCATTTTTAGCATAAAATCAAACTCAGTCTCATCTGTTCAGGAGTTAAAACTTTGTCTGAGTCTTTTCTTTCTTTCCTCTGTGTGAAACTCTGACCACAAACTAAAACCTGTCTCCTCCTCTTCTCCTCTCCTCCTCCAGAATGATGTCTTCCATGCGAGCTACGCCTCCCTTCCACTCGCCGTCTGAGGAAGAGGAGGCGATGGGTCAGGACATGGCGGTCTGGGCCGGCGAGAAGCGAGAGGCGGCGCCGAGGGAGAGCGCGTCCCCGTCTCTGCACGACCAACCTGAGGAGCTGCAGCCAATCAGAGAGAAGCTGACGGAGGCCGAGTGGGAGAACGTGATGCCTGCTGCGATGGTGAGACGTGAATTACGCCTTCGCCGCCGTCTTCGCCTTCGTCTTTGTGCTCGCCGCCGTTTGTTATCCTGAGATACGTGGTTATAAAACAAAGTGTGTACACAGCGTACACACTCAGGGCTCTGCACTCATAAAACACACATGAAATACAGCAGGCTGTGCAAATTCTCATGCATAATGATGATTGTACACACACACACACACACTCATGCATGAAACACACACACACACACACACTCATGCATGAAACACACACACACACACACACACACAGCAGTGGTCTCCTCTGGTGTGTGTGCTGCAGGCGCTGCTGTAGGCAGCCCAGAGAGGGTCCTCCTCCAGAGACGCCCTCACTTCTTCTCATCTCCACAGCCTCCACAGTGTGTGTGTGTGTGTGTGTGTGTGTGTGTGTGTGTGTGTGTGTGTGTGTGTGTGTGTGTGTGTGTAACTTGGCTCCAGGTTGTGCTGGTCCCTAATGAAAGAGGCGTGTTTGACTTCAGCCTCCGAGGAAAGTGAGAAGTTGTGAGAGGAAAGTTTCCTCAGGTATCAGCGCGGTGACCGAATACGTTTGACATTTTTAATCCAGAACTTTCTTCCTTTTTTCTGTCACGACTGAAACTTCACATTCAGGATTCTTTCTTTCTTTTGAATCTTTTATTTTTCTCGCTTTGAAATCATGAGCCCGTTCTGCTGAAGCACTCTCAGAGAAAGTGTAAAATCAAAAACTTTGTTCCACTTAGCAGCCGTGTCAAGTGTCCTGGAGGCCAAACTGTTCCTGAAACATGAAGCAGACTCACTGTTTTCTGTTTGTTTGCCTCTTTTTGTCACACACACTCACACACACACACTCCTGAATGTGTTTGCTCTCCCTATGGGTGACCACTGGAGACAGACAGGAACTTTTCAGACGGTGATTTTTCATTTGTGTTCAGAGTTTAGAAAGATTCACAGCTCAGAGAAAAGTTTGTTGCAGAGAGTGAAACTATGAGACATGTCTGGAATTAAACATGTTTCTGCTCCTGTTTATAAACCCAACCTGTCATCATCATTAGTCT
Organism: Thalassoma bifasciatum; assembly: GCA_008086565.1. NCBI lineage: Eukaryota > Metazoa > Chordata > Actinopteri > Labriformes > Labridae > Thalassoma > Thalassoma bifasciatum. Next base: position 26,483 of record RPOG01001124.1, read on the forward strand.
GGAAAAGCTTTAGAGAAGGAAATACAGCTGTGTGTGTGTGTGTGTGACATCGAGCCAATTCAGAGTTCGAAAACAACACAAGAGACGGAAATACATTTAAAGTGACAGAACCAAAGAAAACAGAGCAGAAACATGAGTTTAAAGGGACAGAGAGGACTTTCTGAGTGACCTTTAAAAAAAGTCTGATTTCTAGATTTATGCCTGATCATACTACATCATTTTAAAATTAGATTATCAGCACTAAAACGGGTTATTTCTAAATTTGAATCCTCATGATTATTTAGTAGAAATGGTGGAAACAGGAGCTGGACTGACTGACGGAAAAGAGACAGAAGAGAAGAAGAAGAAAGATAAACAGGAGGGAGATAGAGCACAGGCTAAAGGCTAAAACAGGAGCTAAAGGCTTAAATCCAAACTCAAAACTCATCTGTTTCATAATACATACTGTTTTTAACTGCTCCCTATTGTCCCTTATTCTATTGCTTTTATGTTGTTGTTTTTAACTTTATTTTGTTTTTATGTGTTTTTCTTTTACCCTTTGTAAGGCGACCTTGGGTGTCCTGAAAGGCGCCGTGAAATAAAATGTATTATTATTATTATTATTATTAAATGGGGGCTAAAGGCTGAAACAGGGGCTTAACATTAAAACATGAGCAAAAGTTAAAACTAGGGGCTACTGGCTTAAAACACAGGCTTTAGGGTAACACAAAGGTAAAGGCTTAAACTCAGGCTAAAAGCTGAAACAGGGGCTAAAAACTAAGGCCCAATTCCAATTCCTTTCTTAACCCTCAGTCTTGTTCGCCCTCTAAACCAAGTGTTCAGGTTTATCTTGTGACTTAGAAATGGGACACCCCTTAAATGCAAATGAAATTGTTGTGGACTGTCTGACAGTTATTCCTTCGGTTAGCGTTATCAAAAAAATATCTGTATAAATAACACAACCACGGAGTATAAGTCGACAGTGTCGTTTGGTATCAAATAACTTTCCATTTGTGGTCGATATTGATAGCAATGTATTGAGACGTCGATGTCCTCTACTGTAATCGGGCCAGTAGAATATGGTAATAGCCGTGTTCGTACAATATATGGCTGTTATCTTGATAAACAATTACATTACCACGGAGAAAAATGACCATTTTGTAATGTTTACTAACTTAAACGATAGCAACATGGTCGTAAGATCGTAAGATAAAAATAAATGTTTTGCAACAACGAGGTAAATAATCCATAAAATGGGTCTAAACTAAGATAATACAATGGTTTTCCTAATATTTATATCTCCATTAACAAAGAAAATACTATATTTGTAGCTCGCCTTCTCTGCCGCTTTGGACGCCATGTTTATTTACTGAAAATACGCAATGCATTCTGGGTGTCCCTTAGTCCCAAGGGTGGTGTTGGAGAATCTCAGTATTGAGGGAGAAACAGCCTCAAACTTAACCCTCAACCTCAACTTTCTGAGAATCAGGACAAACTTACACTTCCCGGGAGCATTTTGAGATTGAGGGTTAAGACAGGAATTGGAATTCACCCTAAATGACTTTTTAAACTTTTATGATAACTTTTTTTGTAGTAGTAGTAGTGACAGATTAAAGAATAATAATGCTAAAAAGAACCAAACAGTGAGAATAACTTTCTTTAAGTTTCCATCTCTTCACACTGGAGCGTAAAGCTGAGTGACTCCTCGATGACCCCCCCTCTTTCTGAAGGACAGCTCTCTCTCTCTCTCTCTCTCTCTCTCTCTCTCTGTGGACTCTCATTGTCTCCTGAATGATGAATGTGTGACCTTTTGCGTTATAATATGATCTGGACATCGGGCCCTTCCTGCCTGCATCACGCTGCTTGTGTAACTCCTGAGCGGCATTATAGCGAGCCAAAAAATGTGTGGAATTGTTAGGTCCTCACTGTGTGATAGAGCTAATCCTCATTACGGCGGCATCTTCCGCTTAGAGACAAAGTGCACAACGGGGCCTCCTGGAGCCGTTTCAAGGGCGTCTTAAGATCCCGCTGTTAGCCAAAGCCCCTTGTCTTTGAAACATAAGCCTCCTAAAGTTCTCGGAGATCCCCCCACTCTGTAAGAGGAGGAGAAAGCGTCCAGAAATAGCCGCGGCGTTGGAACACCTGTGCTGAAGTGTCTGTTGTGTGGGACAATGTGGTCGTCTTGAGGGGCTTATCTTCTCTGTAAATATAGATCCGTGTTCCTTCGGTTCAACTTCTAACCCTGCAGAGCGAAGAGCAGGACACACAAACGCTGCAGCGCAAACTCAAGACCAGTTATTATTATTTTAGCCAATCGTAGGAGATCTTTAGATAATCTCACTTTTATCTGTTTGCATCTTCACAACTAATGAATTAAAATGACATTTCTCAGTATTTTGAATATATTATTGTCACTGGGGCTGAAACATTTGCAAAAATAATATGATTGCGATTATTTTCTCTGTATTGCAATTGTGATTTATTGTGTTTGTCCTGTGTGTTTTTAAAGAAACTCACTTTTGGAAATGAACATTGACATTATTCACAGTATGACAACATCCAATCAAACATTTTTTTCCACTCATGACTAGTTTTTTTTCCCATTTTGGTCATTTTTCACTCTTTTTTTGCTTCTTTTGGGACAATTTTTGCTACTTTCAGAATATTTTCCAAGTTTCTTTTGCCAATTTTCTTGTCAAAAACACAAATTAAAAAGCATGTCACACATTTTTTGTCCAGTTATGATCCAGACTGAAGTAGGGCTGAATGATTTGCAAAAATAGTCTAATTGCGTTTATTATTTCCTATATTGTAATTGTGATTTTTTTGTGATTTTCCCATCTTCTCTGTTTTTAAACAAACTCATTGTAGAACATGAACAGTTTCATTTATTACAGCACAACAACAACAACAACCCACTACCACTACAACTGGGACTGATTTTTACACATTTTAACACTTTTACCTTCTTTTTTCACACTTTTGGAACATTTTTTGATACTTTCTCACTATTTCCAGGTTTACTCCCAATTTTCTTGAGTATTACCCAATTTTTTTAACCTCTTTTTGCCACTTTTGGTCCATTTTTTGCGACAAATTGACTGTTTTCCAAAGTTAATCCCAACCCCATCTCGCCAATTTTGTTGACTTTTGCCATTTTTACCACTTTACAATGTTTTTCGTTACTTTTTCTTCCATTTTCGCTACTTTCGGAATTTTTTCTTAAAGTTTCCTACAAAGTTTTCTTGCTAACTTTGTCACTTTGGACCATTTTTGCGCACTCAACTACCAATTACCACTACAACTGTGACTGCTTTTTATCCATTTTACTCACTTTTCACTTCTTTTTCTTTCTTCTTTTTTCACTAATTTGCCCATTTTTGACACTTTCCACTCTTTTTTGCCACTTTTGGACTATTTGATTGCAACAAACTGACTATTTCTAAATTTAATCCCAAATTTCTTGCCATTTTTGTAACCACTTTTCACTGTTTTTCGTCATTATTTTCACCATTTTTGCTTCTTTCTGAATTCCCTAAAGTTTCCTCCAAATTTTTTCTTGCAAACTTTGTTGTTGCTTTTTGGCTATTTTAGTCACTTTTTACACTTTTTCGCCACTTTTGGGCCATTTTTGCTATTTTTTGAGGATCTCCGGGTTATTTTTATCCCATTTTTAATGCCAATTCTGTTGCTTTTTTGCAATTTTTATCACCTCAAACCAAGTTTTATTGCTGCTCTTTGCTGTTTTTTCCACTTTTCTCCACTCCACTTTACTGTCTTTCATCACTTTTATTACCACTTTCGCTTCTTTCTGAATTTTTTTTTTAAGTTTTCATGCAAAAATTTCGAGATAATTTTTGTTCCTTTTGCCCATTTTAGTTACTTTATGCCATATTTTGACACTTTTGGACAATTTTTTGCAACAAACTGACTATTTTCAAGGTTTAATCCAAACTTTCTCCCCATTTTTGCTGATTTTTGCTTTTTTTTGTATTCATTTATTTATTTATACAACATTTCATTGTTTGCTTTGCTCCATTTTTGCTTCTTAATGAATTTTTCAAAGTGTCCCCCATTAATTTATTGCCAATTTTCGTTGTGTTTTTCGTCATTTTTACCACTTTTTATGCTTTTTTTTGCCACTGCTAGACAATTTATTTGTACTTTTGAGTATTTCCTAGGTTTTATCCCTATTTAAATGCCAATTTTTGTTCCTTTTTTTTGTTTTTTGGCTATTTTTACTACATAAAACTAAGTGTTATTTCTCCTCTTTGCTGTTTTTTCCTCTTTTCTCCACTTGTATAGTTTCTTTTGTAAAGGTAGTTTTTAACAGTTTGTCTCTTTGGTTGAGTAACTCTGGTGAAGAACAGAAAACATCTGCTGTAAAAACTGTAGCTGATATTTTGACACATTTCAGGTTCTAGAAATATTTCACTGTCTGACATTAGAATAAATCACAGGACAGATTTTGATCTAATATAATTTAGTAGTAGTATGTACTGTCGACTACCTGCTACTGTCTCATGTATCTGTCGTAGGTGGTTTGGAAATCAGCCAAAGTCTTTGCTAAAATCTAACTTTCCTTTTGTTTTTCCTCTCAGGACAACGAGAACAGTAAAGGCTGCTCCGTCTACTCGTATCGGACTAACTCTACCTCTCCAACCAAACCGGAGGAGTGCTCCAGGGAGCAGCAGATGATGGGCCTCGCCTTCGGGACGCCGGAGCGCCGCAAAGGAAGCCTGGCGGACGTGGTGGACACGCTGAAACAGAAGAAACTGGTGGAGCTGACCAAGACGGAGCAAGACGGTAGGAGAGCAGGAAGTTTGATCAGCTGTTGGTGTTGAAAAGGTTGAAGAGAGAAAGAAAGAGTTTTCATTCTCTGGACTGTCCTGAAGGAGCAGGGACAGTTTTGAATTCAATCACCTCTTTATTTTTACACGTCTCGCTTATGTAACTCATTGTGCAATCGCAGCATAAGAGAGCAGTTGTCATGTCTCTTTTAAAAGGAGGATTGTTCAGTGTTTGCTGGGAGAGCTCTTTGTCCTCGTTTGCAGCTAAAATGACTGCTGCAGCTGTTTGAAAACGTCTCGAGTGCAGCTGAAATCCATTATTGAACTCATGTTGGACCTACAACAGAGACAGCGCAGCGACAAGAACAGGGCTTGTACTGTCATCACGCTGTTATGTGCGAACAGAAATCGAGATGAACCAATATTTCTGCAGCCCACTCACGTCACCGATGGCAGAGATATCCGTTTACTCACTTAGAGAGCTGAGGAGGGAATTTCTGCTTATCAGCGCAGATTTATTTTAATGTCAAAGATAACTTCACTTTCAACAGACTCTTGTTTTTAATCTTTTGCATCAAAAGTCAGATAGCAAACATTAGTTGGTCCAAAATAGTGCATAAACAAACTTCTTCAGCATCAAAAAGTACCAAAACAGAAATTACAGTCACATTGCTTCAATACAAATTAAAGGTTAAAAGTTTTTTAAGTTAATATTTTTATTACTGAGCTGCAGTGACCCTGAGAAATAACCTTGTGAGCCTTGTTAGGATCTGAGTCCAAAAGCTGAATATCCCTGAGGTCAAGGATTTATAGCTTAATTTAAAACTTACAACTTATCATATGCCAGTTTTAGAGCTTGATCTTCTGGGTCATGGTAACTAATTATTTGCTTTCCAAATCCAGAGTCCTAAATATTACACACAAGAATGGCAGAAAATAAAAAAAACAACTAAAAAATTCCCAGAGATGCCACACCATTCCTGCTGATTTTGTATCAAAGTGACGTCAGTATCAAGACTGCAACATCAGCATCGCATCGGAAGTGAAAATGTTGTATCTGGACGCCTCTAATCGAGGGCACTTTGGCGTAAGTTTAGCACCAAAAGGGCACTTTAGCTGTCAGGGAGGGCAGTTAATCATATTTTAACCAGTCAAAGGGCAAGATTAGTGTTGTTGGCCAACCAGGCAGCATGTGTTTGGCTTTAAAGAGAGCACTTTTGCTTTTTCAAGCCCCCAACACATGGTTTGGCTCCAATAGTTCACTGTAGCTCTTGTTTTGTCTCCCAAGAGGGCACTGAAGCATGTTTTCACCCCCAGGAGAGCAGTTTATCACGTTTTAACCAGCTAAAGGGGCAGATAACTGTGGTTCACCAACCAGAATGGTACTTTAGGTGTGTGTGATGGCTTCATATAGGACACTTACGCATGGGTTTTGGATCTCAACAGGGCACTATTATGTAGTTTTGCTCTTAAAAGGGCACTTTGCGTGTGTTTTGGCTCCCAAGAGGGCAGTTTATTGTGTTTTAAGTAGCAGAAGGGGCATATTTTGACTCCCCAGGCGGCACTTTTGCTCAAGTTTTGCACTTTTAAGGGCACCTAAGCAAGTGTATGGCTCCTCAGAGGGGACTTAAGTGTCTTATGGCTCCAAAAAGGGCACTTAAGCATGTTTTTTGGCACATTCGTGTATTAGGACTCCCAACAGAGCACTTAGGCACATGTCTTGGTTCCAGAGAGGATACTTACAAAAGTGTTTTGCTCCCAGGAGGGGAGTTTCTCCATGTATTAACCAGCCAAATGGGCATATCTGTGCAGTTAAACAACCAGGAGAGTATTTTTGCACTTGTTTTGGTTCCCAAGAGAGCAGTTTATTGTGATTTTAGTAGCAAAAGGAGCAAATTAATGAGGTTCACCAACCAGGAGGGTACTTTAGGATGTGTTTTGGCTCCGTTAGGCGGCACTTTCTCTCAAGTTTGGCACCACTAAGGGCACTTTAGAAAGCACTTTAAGAGTTAAGCATGGGTTATGGATCCCAAGAGGATACTTTTGTGTGTTTTCACTCCAGAAAAGGCACTTAAGTGTGTGTTTTGGCACCTTAATGGTCACTTGGGCGTATTATGGCTCTCGAGAGGTTATTCAGTACATGTTTTGGCTCCAGAGAGGGCACTTGTGAATTATTTTTGCTACCAAGAGGGCTATTAAGTATGCTTTGGTTCCTAGGAGGTCAATTTTTCATGTTTTAACCAGGTAATAGGGCAGATTTTTATGGGTCATGAACTTCGAGGGCACTCTAACAAGGGTTTTTGCACTCAGGAGAGCAGTTAATCATGTATTACCCAGCCAAATCGGCTGATTGATGTGTTCAACTTTGGCCCAAGTTTTGTGCTTTTTATTTGGCATTTCTTTTGAATATTTGAGCCACAATGGGGGCCAACCACCCCTCTGACCCCCCTCTGTGAACACCACTGTAAAACAGTGAATCCTAGAAAAATGTTAAGTATATTTACAAGTTACAAGATACGAGATACTTTGTCATCACACGTTTCAGAGCAATGCAATTACATTTCAGTTTCATCCCGTCCAAGAAACATAAAAAAGACGGTGACGTGACAGGGGGAGGACTGTGGGTCAGTTAGCGTACACAGCGTCTGTTCCATTACATGATAAAAAGGAGAAACAAGAGGGAGGAAGAGGGGAAAAAAGCAAACTAGGCTCCTGTAGGGGGGCACAGTGTGGGATTATGAAAAAAACACCTCATCACATAAGCAAAATCATAAACCATTACAACAAAACTGGAAGATTTGCACGTGTGGGAGGGGGAAGGGTGTTGGGGAGGGGAGGTGTCACAGCACAGACACTGAGGAGCAAAAACTTTAACCTTATAAAACCCAAGCGTCCGTCTCGTGTGCATTTTTTTATTTCTTCTTGTTATTCAGGATCAGTAAAAGCAATAACTACAAAAACTAAACTTGATCTTTGTACATGAAGTTATTGTTTAGTGTTATGAGTTATGAAGTGTAATTGTTCATAACTACACTTTTCTTCTACTGGAATGGTTGTCAAGTTGTGATTTCACCAAAAGATGACGTCAGAAGTGTCTCTTAATCTGGCCGGTGGATTCAAGTTTTGAAAAAAGAAGTTTCATGAGTTTGAGAGGCAGAAATGTGATGTCAACATATGTGGACGTCGGGTCTTAAGCGGTTAAAACCATAGACTGTATAATAAGTGGACGTAATGACGTAAGCCCCGCCCCCTGGTGTCCGGCTGCAGTATAGGTCATAAGCCCCGCCCCCTGGTGTCTGACTGCAGTATAGGTCATAAGCCCCGCCCCCTGGTGTCTGGCTGCAGTATAGGTCATAAGCCCCGCCTCCCCATGTATTCCAGATATGAGCCGGGAAAACTTAAAAAAATTACGATACCTCGTAGAAACGNAGGAGCATCATACCTGTATTTTGTTTTCCCTTTCTGAAAAACTTCCTCTCCTGCAGATCTTTGAACATCTAAAATTACAACTGACAGAGCCCTGACTCCTCAGATCACAATATCAATCAGTGAAAACACAGGTTTCCCTTTCTCCTCCTGCTCCTCTGATCTGCACCTCCAACACAGGAAAGTGCTCCACTCTCCCAGCATGCCTCAGCTCGCCCCTTCCCACCCCACAGCACGCCAGATCAGGAAGATCTAACAGGCCTCTTAACTGTTGTGTGCACATAGTAATCATGATGATATCAGAGCGGCGCTTGATCTCTCTCATTTACTTTGTTATTGATACAGTAAAGTGTGAAGAGGGCCAGAGCGCCGGGGGCCAAAGGCAGCGCGTCGTCTCTCCGCTTCAAAGATGGGAAGCTCTGCCTCTTATCTACTGTACGGAAACAGGATTGAAAGGAAAAATGTGTGTGTGTGTGAGTGTGTGTTAAAAGTGTTGTGACACCCTCCTGTCAAATCAAAGGGACGGAGTGAAAAAAAAAAAAAGCTGGGGGACATTTCTGAGTGTCTCTTTCTTCCATCACGTGTCACTTTCTGATAAATTCTCAAACCTGATTTTATTTCTCAGTCTCACGGCTGAGTGTGCTGAAGATGATGAAACCTTTTCAGCTCGTTTTTGTGCCGCTCTGAAGCACCAAACCTCTCTCAGTTCTCCAGTTTTTTTAAGCACAATTTTTAGCTCTGCTATTGGAAGAGGAAATATTCGATTTTTGTCAAGTTTTATGCAATTTCAGCTCAGTTAATTCCAAAGAAAAAGATCCATTCAGTGTCTGTCAGACTCTGAAGTTGCTTTAGAGCTTAAGTGCAAATGGAAATATCATCTCTACCTCTTCTTTTATTGTTAATGATTTCAGAAACATCATCACTAATACCAGCAACTGACTCTTTCTAGATATTTGAATCTCTCGTGAAAAGGTTTTTAGGGTTATGAAACATCAAAATTTACTGAATTATTTGACTAGTAAAAGCAAATCAGACCAATTTATTTATTCTTTTCAGTGATGTGAGGACTTTTCAGCTTCTGCCATTAAATGACAGAAGAAGAAGAACCTGAAAGCAACTTTTCTTTAACCCTCCAGTAAAAAATCTTCCTGTTAGTATTTGGACATTTAAAAGAGGAATTGTGACATGTTTCTCTGATGAAAGTTAAAATTCTGAAACAGAAGCTTTATTGATGTATGCTAACTGCTAGCATGTGAATGGGATTTCCCATATCTTGGTAGCATCGAGCTAGTGCGATGTTTACTATGTTGTTTTTGGTACAATCATTGATGTATAACATGTTAAATGTATTGAGTATGAATCTTTTGTGAGACAGTAATTGGAGCCTAACCTGGTAATCAACATCTGCCATTATGTAGCCGATGTATAAACTTTTTTTTCATCTAATATCAGACTATAATATGGCGTTTTAACGTTGTGCAACTTGCAACAATATATGTAATATACTAATATACACAGTCTCACTTCACTTTGTAATGCCATCCCGGATTAACGTCTTCATTAAGATAACTTGAAAACGTTCAAAGTATTTTGTTGTAATTTTATTAAATGCATGTTTGGAAGATAGCTACACTCTCACTCAAAATCTAGTTTAGTCCTTTGCATTAAATGGAAGATGGGACTTTTTTCATAGTTGGTAAATATGACTAATTGATTCAATGTTTTTGGAAATGAGCCTTTTGAAAACACGTAATGCATTAGTTTAAAAAACAAAACTCCCATCGGCTCCTTGTTTTAATTTATTTATGTTCTGCTCCTTTGTCTTGAATCATATTTTGGGAATTAAAACATTTTGTGTCCATGTACAGTATAAATCCTGTTCTTACTTCATGTATCAGTGGATTTATCGGATATCGGCTTTTTTTTTACCCCAGCATCGGCCCCAAAAATTTCATATCGGTCAGGTTTTAACAGCCATGTACGTGTCTTTGTGTGTTCAGTTTCCTAAGTAAAAATTCAAGCAGAAAATCCCGAATCAGAGTTTTCTTGGGACATTGTAAGGTCCGTCTGCTGCGGCGTAAAGAATCGATAAGAGGAATTTTAAAGCAGAAACTCTAACGATATCGATTGATTGAATCAGTTCTTATTGATTCCTAACAGGAACCGGTTCTCGATACCCATCCTTAGTGATGTTGGATTTTTTTTTTTTCAAATTTTTAAGTGAATTACACCCAGCGTTTATTTGGAACAGTTGTTTATTAGTCAAAATGCACTGCTACACCCTGTGGTTAAAGAGAATCCAGCTGTTATATAGTGTTAGATCCCGACCAATTAATAAATGGGCCAATTACTTGGGCCGACTCTAACGTGTTTCCAGTTAATCAACCATTAGCCATTATGTAGCCGATATATAAACTTTTTTTTTCTGTGTGGAGCATAGACTGTATAATGAGTGGACGTAACGACGTTTGGCTCAAACTGAAGCCTCCAGCAGATGCCCCGCCCCCTGGTGTCTGGCTGCAGTATAGGTCATAAGCCCCGCCCCCTGGTGTCTGGCTGCAGTATAGGTCATAAGCCCCGCCCCCTGGTGTCTGGCTGCAGTAAAGGTCATAAGCCCCGCCTCCCCATGTATTCCAGATATGAGCCGGGAAAACTTTAAAAAATTACGATACCTGGTAGAAACGTTTCTCTCTTTACTCTAAGGTGGTATGAAGATGTCATCTGGCTGCATGGTGTTCAGGTGTTTTGTTTTCTGAGAAGTTAGTTTCTCATTAGTTATTGGACGTTAAAAACTGCGATATAAGTTTCGTTATTCGATAGTTAACAGCTGCTGTTTGTGAGTAGTTTTTACCGGGGATATAAGAAACTTTGGGAAAGAGCCAAAAGGAGACTAAACCTTCTGATGAAGAAGAAATAAATATTTTTATTTCTCTTTTTTACTTGGCTCCACCGGAAATTCTCTACTGCGCAGACTCTGGCTGCACAATGGCGGCTAGAGAAACGAGTTTTTTTGGCTTCAAAAACGTAGAACAGTGACAGGCGGAAGCACGCTGTTTATTCTATATACAGTCAATGGTTCTAACATCATGTAAGATGCTTTTTTGTGAAATAAAGAGAGATAAATGCTCCTGTCAACACACGCGTCCACCTTTGGCTTCCACGCATCAAATAAAAGACTATAATACTGCACTTAAACATTGCTATGTCACACCCAAAGTCATATTTTGGGTATAATAACAATTTGTGTTCATGTACAGTATTTATCCGGTGTATATCAATGTTCTTTTTCGTCTGCATCGTCCCCAAAAAAAACATATCGGTCGGGCTCTATTTGGTTTTTTACGGCATTTTAGATTAAAGAAATATTACACTGTCCGTGATTTTCTGCATTGCTACATGCTGTTTAAACATTAGAAAACTCTGCTTCTGACTAATGGACATGTAGAGATGGATCGACTTTAGACGACAGAACCTTTTAATCAGCAGTTACTTGTATTTACTTGTATTCTTTGTTTCTCCTGCACATTTTCCAGTCGTTTAGGGAGAATCAGGAGCAAAAGAGCCCAGCTTTCATCGATTCAGGTCGGTCCTTTGCTAATTAGCGTAGCTGCCATCCCCGAGGACTGGTGGCATTGATCAGGCTGCAGACACTTTGCTGCAAAACAACAAACAAGATAAACATAAGCAGATGGAGTGGATCATACTCTTTTAGCAGGAATAATAACTCCTGCAGACGCTCATGTGGATTGCTCCGGTCCTTGAAGATGTATTGTTAAACGTCTTTCATGCGGCGCCGTGTTAATGCAGTTCATTGGAGCCTAATGTAACCCTCATATGGAGACCGACAAGTACCTCTGCTCGTCCCCACCCCCCTCCCTCCGCTGAGAGAGGAGTAAAAAAGAGAGGAGGTGATCAATAAGCAGTTGAATGCTTCGTTAAGTGAGGTCTCCTTCAGAAATAAACACTCGCATTCAAATCTGTCGAACGATGAATCCCAACACCCTTTTCTTCTTCCTCTCGTTTGTTAATTTGCTGGAATAATGCTTCATTAATCTAAAACTTTGCGTCCTTCACAGTCTCGCGAAGGGGTTTCTGTTTCTCTACGCTTTTCTCTCTCTATCCTTCAACTCCAGGAACCTTTCAAATTCAGTTTTGGCACATTTTTGGATCCTTCTTCAGCAGCAGGCACACAGGCATCCTGATTACCAGCTTTGTTTTGTTCCAACGCTTTTGGCAAACGCATTCCAGGTTTTTTTTTTTTTTAGACGTCACATTTCGTGTTTTTGTTTGGAGAATATAATGCAGATGAGAGTNCAATGTGGTCCGAGCCTTGTCCTCCGCCTCCCGCTGAAAGGGGTTCAGCGGGCCGCGCTCTGCCAGGTGACATCGCCTGTATGATCAAATGGAGCCGACCCTATTAGCCACCGCGCGCTCACTTAGCCTAACACAGCTGACCCCTGTGTGTACCGTAGCCCTGAGCTAAAGTGTTGATGATGACGCTGTTAGCCTTCACGCGGCGCTCACCCCCTGTTGGCGCGCTGTTAGCCGTCCGCCGCTCACACAGCCCTAAGTGCCTGTGACAGTTCTAATGAATAGACATGGCCTCGCTTTGCAGTGTGGGAGATTTCTTTTTTTTTTTTTTTCCCCTCCATCCCTTTGCCGCCTCAGCTTTTAAAGCTTTATCAAGATGGTGTCAGCGCGCGGCTTTCACACACAGCTGGTTGCTGCAAACACGTTCTTCTTGCCTGGACTTTAACCCCTTACATACCACCTAGTTCTGCCCTACGCACTAAACTATGTTTCAAAGCTTCTAAGTGTAGAGCCACGAAATCAAAATTCATCAGCAATGCTTGATCTGAAAGATATAAGTCTCTAAATTCAGCAAATGTCATGTTTTTATATGTAGCTAAAGTCGACATCAGGGTAGATGCAGCTGAAACACTTTTTTACTCTTCTTTTTTTATAACCATACTTAAAACCTAATCACTTTGAGATGCTTTATACCAGACATAAGGTATTCACTGGCTACTTTCTACATCTTCTCATCTACATCTGGGGGAAATGTGAGCTTTCTAAGTAAAATCTTGTAGGAGTTAGAGAGTTTTGGTCGAGTTGTACTCACTGTGCACGCTCTTGTTAGAAGACTCTGTGCAAAAAAAAATCAGCTTTTTCAGTGCTCAGTGTCCTCTTTTTAGTCAACTTTGCTCTCTTTGTGGAAAGGGTCAACAAAAATCATGAAATTGCAGTTTTCAGTTATAGATTGCACCACTTAATAAATGTGAATGCAGATGCACAGCAATAAACAGGTCTCGCCAATGATCTAAATGGCTACAGCTGGCTTTCATGTGTAGGGTGAGGTGATTGGTTACTGTAGGAGTGAGTGACAGGCCTGTTAGCCAATAAACAACCCTCTAATAGAGCTATTACACAAGACCAGTCAAGCAGGGAGCACTTGTTGTCTATCACAAGCTGTCCTGGGATGAAAACTCAACAGAAAAGGATGGGGTGACTTTAGTCTTGCAGCTAGAACCCTGTTGAAAACAAAGACTTGCAGCTTTGTCAGATTGACATTGAGGAGGAAATGCTCTAAGACTGTGAAGCTGCTGTTATTGATGAGAACGGACACGACAGACAGACAAACAACGGACTTTACAGGAGAAATTTCACCACTTGGAATAATTTGATGAAACAACACTTTTGATATGTTTGAACTCTGGATTCCTCTGGTGGAAAGGAGAGTGAATATTCAGGGTACGGGCGTCAGGATGTGACGTAATGACCCCAAACAGGAAGGACGTCCCAGTTGTTGTGATCACAATCAGAGTGATTCTTTCACTAATTAAGAAAACTGTGAAACAAACTCAGAGACTGAAATGAGAAGAATATAAACTTTCTAACGCAGTAGAATGACAAAGATGTTATGAAAATGGCGAATGGGTTGCCAACGACCTGGTTGAAGGGAAGAGATTAACAGCTCCATGAGGGTGAAGGACGCACATTTTCTTGACAGATTTGCATTTATGTTGAGTTGCGCCTTTATTGTGTGAAGGTTCAGACACAAAGCCTGGCTGCATACAAAAGGCTTCCTCTATACTGTTAAAGCACTTAGCACTTATTAAACTGCTCGCTGGTTACTGAAAGAAATATTCAAGGCCGGGGTGAGGGGGACATCAGAGGGAAAAATGCAGCAGACATCCTGTGGATTGAAAACGTTTCTCCGAGCAGAGACAGAGAGAGGGGGGGAGGGGGGAGAAGAAAAGACGGTAATAAACAGAGAAATGACCCAAACAATAAGCTGTCTCCCAACACTGATCGGTGTCTCATTAGCAGCATTAATCTGACTCCACCTTCTCTCCTTGAGCCGCGGACACAAAGAGAGTCAGGAGTGGACGCATTCATCAGCCGCAGAAGCTGCATCCTGATGGACATTAAATCCAGTGAAGAGTCTAATCACGCCGCCTCCGATTTGACGCCTGAATTATCATTATCTGTTTTGTTGTGGCTCCCGGGGGCCGAGCCGCTGTTACCGGGGGCCTGGCATGGGCACGGTGCCCTCCTGCCAACTTAGTCAGCCANACTTAGCCTAACACAGCTGACCCCTGTGTGTACCGTAGCCCTGAGCTAAAGTGTTGATGATGACGCTGTTAGCCTTCACGCGGCGCTCACCCCCTGTTGGCGCGCTGTTAGCCGTCCGCCGCTCACACAGCCCTAAGTGCCTGTGACAGTTCTAATGAATAGACATGGCCTCGCTTTGCAGTGTGGGAGATTTCTTTTTTTTTTTTTTTCCCCTCCATCCCTTTGCCGCCTCAGCTTTTAAAGCTTTATCAAGATGGTGTCAGCGCGCGGCTTTCACACACAGCTGGTTGCTGCAAACACGTTCTTCTTGCCTGGACTTTAACAGCTCCATGAGGGTGAAGGACGCACATTTTCTTGACAGATTTGCATTTATGTTGAGTTGCGCCTTTATTGTGTGAAGGTTCAGACACAAAGCCTGGCTGCATACAAAAGGCTTCCTCTATACTGTTAAAGCACTTAGCACTTATTAAACTGCTCGCTGGTTACTGAAAGAAATATTCAAGGCCGGGGTGAGGGGGACATCAGAGGGAAAAATGCAGCAGACATCCTGTGGATTGAAAACGTTTCTCTGAGCAGAGACAGAGAGAGGGGGGGAGGGGGGAAAGAAAAGACGGTAATAAACAGAGAAATGACCCAAACAATAAGCTGTCTCCCAACACTGATCGGTGTCTCATTAGCAGCATTAATCTGACTCCACCTTCTCTCCTTGAGCCGCGGACACAAAGAGAGTCAGGAGTGGACGCATTCATCAGCCGCAGAAGCTGCATCCTGATGGACATTAAATCCAGTGAAGAGTCTAATCACGCCGCCTCCGATTTGACGCCTGAATTATCATTATCTGTTTTGTTGTGGCTCCCGGGGGCCGAGCCGCTGTTACCGGGGGCCTGGCATGGGCACGGTGCCCTCCTGCCAACTTAGTCAGCCATCTAATGTGCCTAGAGCGGCTCTGGCGCCTGGCAGACACTTAACATCCCTCTAATCCCCGCTTACACCGGAGCCCGTTTGAATTACTGTACAATTCACGTGTTTCACTTGCAAATGAGCGAGCTCGATTACAGACGCGCTGCAGCGCCGCAGAGGGGTTATAAAACAGACACCTGTGTGACGCAGGCGCTGATTTGATTACGATTAAACAAGAGAGATGTTCTGTCCTCGCTGGATCTGAGCCTCTGCTGCTGAATGGATCAGAAAAATCATCCAGAGGAAATTCTTTCTTCTGTCTTTTCTCCTTTTTTAACCTCTTAAACCTCTTAAAGTGAGCGGGTGGATCAGACAGACGTCCAGTTTGAATCATTTCAGACTCCAGGTGAGTCGAGGTGAGCGCCTGGTTTCTGAGATTTCACCTCATGTAAACCCTCACTCT
>RPOG01001124.1:44741-121236 GCA_008086565.1 Thalassoma bifasciatum
CAAAATATGTTCAAGTTCTCATCTTTGGCGCTGGATTGGGCTGAAGTGCATCATGGGAGCCAAAATTTTGGCTAAAATGTCCTCTCATGACCTTATGAGAGGCGCATTTATCAATCCAGAACTAAAATTAGACCCGAGTTCCTGCAGTTGAAAAGCACCTTTAACGTGTCGCCAGGAGATATTTTATTTTTCCTGTGAGGAAGTTTTAATCAAGTCCTGTCCCTGAACATAAAGACTTTTAACACAGGACAAGGATGGAGATAAAATGAGGAATAAATGAAAAGCAAACAGCAGATTTGTTGCTTCCTTCTCTCTGTCTCTATAAAAGTCTGACTTCTATCGCGGCTCCAGATTTATGTTCACCAGCCGCTGCACCTCCCATCATATGGAAACGGGCAACATCACAACTTCTAATCCTGCTTTCGTGGTCGCGTGGTGTGACGGTGCATTTCTGGGCTGCGACGTCCCCGTCTCTCTTTTCATAAGTCATCATGACTGTCTTCGATTGATTCATTTCTGCGGAAACTTGAACTCATAATTAGGTGCAAAACACTGAGCTGTTTTCCCTCTTTGTCTGCCCGGTGTCCTGTTGCTGGAGCTGGAAATATGTCGGATTATGCAGCGAGTGATGCGCCGCTAAAGCCCAGTAAACATGTTTTCTCAATTAGCGTCAGCGGATGAGGGATGAAGTACGAGACAGAGAAAAGAAATCAGGCTTGAATCAAAATCTTACAGTCTTGTTTATTTCCAGGAAATCCCAAAGCCGCTGTGATCATATTTTGCCAACACAAAGAGCTGTTTGAGTCTTTAAAATAAATAATCAGGATGTTTCATCCACTTTAGGAGATTTGCTGATGTAGCCCTGAAATGTTTTAAAGAAGGAAACAGACACAGGTGCTCAAACTACATTTTTTAACTCTGTAAAATAGGCCTGAACAATTATTCCCTATTTTGCAACTGTGATTTTTGTGTGTGATTATTTCTCATTTCCATTTTCTCTGTTTTTAAACAAACTCATGGTTGAACATGAACAGTTTCATTAATTACAGCACAACAACAACAACCCACTACCACTACAACTGATTTTTACACATTTTAACCACTTTTACCTTCTTTTTTAACACTTATGTAACATTCTTTGATACTTTCTCACTATTTTACAGGTTTACTCCTAATTTTCTTGCCAATTTTGACACTTAAAGACTATTTTTTCTGCAACAAACTGACTATTTTTCAAAGTGCAAAACCAACTTTTTGCCATTTCTGTTGACTTTGGCCATTTTAACCACTTTTTTTCACCATTTTTACTGCTGTCTGATTTTTTTAAAAAGTTTTAATTCAACTGTTTCAAGCTAATTTTTGTCCCTTTTGACCACTTTAGACGTGTTTTTTGCCACTTTTTGACTATCTTTTGCAACAAACGGACTATTTTTCCAAGTTTAATCCCAACTTTTTTGCAATTTTTGTGGCCATTTTTACCAATTTCTACTGTCTTCGTCACTTTTTTCACCAACTTTTTAAGTTTCCCCCAAGATTTTGACTAAATGTTTGCTTTTTGGCCATTTTAGTCACTTTTTACTATTTTTTTGCCATCTTTGGACTATTTTTTGCTACTTTTTGAGTATTTCCAGGTTTTATACCAATTTAAATTCCAATTTTTGTTGCTTTTTTGACAGTTTTTACATCCTCAAACTAAGTTTTATTGCTCCTCTTTGCTTTAATTTATTTTTTTTTAAGTTTTCTTGTTAATTTTTTATACTTTTTGGCCACTTAAGTCACTTTTCACTCTTTGTTTGACACTTTTGGACCTTTTTTGCAGCAAATGACTATTCCTCAAGTTTAATCCCAACTTTTTTTACTATTTTCATTGACTAAGGCCATTTTTTACCATTGCTCGCTCTTTTTTTGTCACTTTTTTCACCATTTTTGCTACTTTCTAAATTTTTTCCTACAGTTTCCTCCAAAATTTCTCTCTAGGTTTTAATGCTATTTGACCATTTCAGTCACTTTGCACTCTTTTTTGCTACTTTTGGACTGCTTCTTGCAATTTTTTTGAGTATATCCAGGTTTTATCCCAATTTAAATGCCCATTTTTGTTGCTTCTTTGGAACATTTTTACCTCCTCAAACTAAGTTTTCTTGCTCCTCTTTGCTGTTTTTGCCTCTTTTCACCACTTGTATAGTTTCTTTTTGTTCTTTTAAGTTTCCTACAAAATTTTCTTGCTAAATTTGTCACTTTGGACCATTTTTGCGCACTCAACAACCAATTACCACGACAACTGTGTCTGCTTTTTATCCATTTTACTCACTTTTCACTTCTTTCTTCCCACTTTAGTTACCTTCTGACTAGTTTCCAGGTTCACTGTTTTGCCCATTTTTGACACTTTCCACTCTTTTTTGCCACTTTTGGACTATTTGATTGCAACAAACTGACTATTTCTAAATTAAATCCCAAATTTCGTGCCAATTTTGTTGACTTTGGGCATTTTTTACTACTCTTCACTGTGTTTCGTCATTATTTTCACCATTTTTGCTTCTTTCTGAATTCCCTAAAGTTTCCTCCAAATGTTTTCTTGCAAACTTGTTGTTGCTTTTTGGCTATTTTAGTCACTTTTTACACTTTTTCACCACTTTTGGGCCATTTTTGCTACTTATTGGGGATCTCCAGGTTATTTTTATCCCAATTTTAATGCCAATTCTGTTGCTTTTTTGCAATTTTTTATCACCTCAAACCAAGTTTTATTTCTCCTCTTTGCTGTTTTTTGCCTCTTTTCACCACTTGTATAGTTTCTTTTGTGAAGGTAGTTTTGAGTAACTCTGGTGTGGAACAGAAAACATCTGCTGTAAAAACTGTAGCTGATATTTTGACATATTTCAGGTTATAGAAATAGTTCAGTGTCTGACATTAGAATACTGCATTAAGAAAGATTCGGATTATATCTAAATTGTGATTAATTGCTCAGCTCTAAAATGAGTTTACCAGTGTCAGATAGAATCAATAAAGGTAAATAAGAGGGTTAACCGTGTGAACCCCCCCCCCCGAGCGTGCGCCTGTTTTATGATCCGTGTCCTCCCTCTGTGCCTGAGCCGAACTGTCCACTATCAGACGAGTCTGCACCAGGTCTTGAGTGGAGGCCAGAGCAGATCTGGGCACCTAATCACCCGTTTAATGTCTTATCCAGCTGGAGGAGGAGGTCAGAGCAAGGCCAAGCCCCCCCAACCCCCCACCCACCCACCCACCCCACAGACCCTGCTCCTCTCTGACAATAGAGACGTTCTCAGGCGTCACTTTCTTCACAGAGAGAGTTTCAACGCCTCTGCTGCCCTCGCCAATCAAACCCTGGGTCACAGGTTCTTACTACTGTACTTACTTCTCTTATTACTACTTTATTCTGATTATTCACCAACATGAGCTCACAATGTTGAGGTGAAAACATGAAACTGACTGTTTAAAGCTGCACTCACAGACAGAAAATGCTGAAGTGGAAATATCTTCACAACTAGACCCAACAAGTCAGCTCAACATTTAAACTCTGACTCATATAAATGACTCAACAAAGAGTTTGAGGCATTATTTGTGTTTTTGGATGAAGTGAGTTTATGTTTTTTCATTCTATTTGAGCATGTGGTGAGGTAAAACTATGGAAGCCCATTTCTGCCAGTTAAAGAAGTGAAAACAGAAACTTGGCTGTGCTGAGACATTCTTTTTTTTTTTTTTTTTTGGCCTATATTGAGACAAAGTTATAATGCAAAAAGTGAAAATTTTGAGATAAGAAGTCAAAATTGTCAGATAAAAAAAGTCAAATTTTGAGAAATTTTGTGAAAATATGAAAAATTTCAAGGTGAAGTCAAAAAAGTGTAGCAGGTCAAAAGTTTGAGATTAAAAGACATAACTGTAAGATAATAAAGTCAAAATTTTGACACATAAAACCAAATTTTAGAGAAAGTAGAGTTGCAATTTCGAGATTAAAAGTCCAAATAGTAAGATAGTAAAGGGACATTTTAAGATTAATGTCTTTTTTTTTTTGGACAGACGTTCAAAATTGTAAGAAGAAAGGGCAGAATTTAAGATTAAAAGTTGAAATTTTGTGACACAGGTCAAAATTTTGAGATTAATAGGCATAATTTTTGAGAAAGAAAGTCAAAATTATAAGAAAAACAGGCAGAGCTTGAGATAGAAACTCAACATTCTTTGTAAAAAAAGTTCAAATGTTGAGATAAACAGTCAAAATCAGAAGTGATATGGTCCGAATTTTTGAAAAAAATCAAGATATTTGTATAAAAAGTCAAAATTTTGAGTCAAAACATCAAAATTAAAAGGTAATAAAGTCAAAGAATTTTACAGAAGCTGCAATTCTGAGCTTAAAAATGTAAAATTTGAGAAAAGAAAGTCAAAATCAAGAGATAGGAAGTTGAGATCTTGAGATTGAAAGTCAAAATGTTGAAATAAAGAAGTCAATATTTAGAGATAAATAGTCAAAGATAAAAAGAGAAAAAGTCAAAATTTTGAGATTAATAGGCATAATTTTTGAGAAAGAAAGTCAAAATGATAAGAAAAACAGGCAGAGCTTGAGATAGAAACTCAACATTCTTTGTAAAAAAGGTTCAAATGTTGAGATAAACAGTCAAAATCAAAAGTGATAAGGTCAGAAGTTGAGATCTTGAGATTGAAAGTCAAAATGTTGAAATAAAGAAGTCAATATTTAGAGATAAATAGTCAAAGATAAAAAGTCAAAATTTTGGGATGGAGTCAAATTTACGAGGGAGAAAAGTCCAGATTTTGAGAGACAAAGTTGAAATTTGACTCTTTTTTGAGTTTTTAGAATATGATCAGGTGAACTTCAGTTAGTTTTCTGGAATCATCTGCGACCTGTGAGTTAACGTGAGCCCTGACCTGTGTGTGTGTGTGTGTGTGTGTGTGTGGGTGTGTGTGTGTGTGTGTGTGAAGTCGTTGTGATGACAGCTTAGCACACTCAACCCACCTCGGGGTCTCAATTAGACTAACCAATTAATTGGCCGAGAACCGAGACCGAGGTACAAACGGAAGAACCTACCCTAACCGTCCGACTCGACACTAACACGACGTCCAAGTCCGAAACAATCGTACACACACACACACACACACACACACACACACACACACACACACACACACACACACATTCATAATGGGACGCTGGTGCCTGAAACGCTGCTGTATTTGGGGCAACAGGTCAGCTCTGTCAGCCAGTGGAAAAGAAACAAACTCAAATCTTTTAATCTCCTTTTTCATATCTTAGTCTTCGTGGTCGCCGCGTTTACTCGCTCTGCCAACACGCCAACGACTCCCTGCGGACTTTTTGTGGTTGACTTGAGTCTCTTCCTGTGTAATTGATAGGGATCTCTTTACTAATGACGGGCCTCAGCCGCTGGCTCTGAGCTCAGATAGTGTCGCTGGGATATGCCCGCTCCCTCGCCCGCTCCCTCGCCCTCTCCCTCGCCCTCTCCTCTGCCGCTGCCACCGCCGCTGCTGCCGCTCTGTTTGGCGGCGAGCCAGCCTCCATATGGTGCGGGCGCCGCTGCTGGAACGGTCTTGAATGTCGTCCAAAAGAATCAGATTAAAGAGTGATTTTATCAAGCCCTCAGATTTCTGAGAAAAGCCAAATTGTTCACCTGATAATTAGACATCTGGACGATACCTGCAGGATGTTACTGCAGTTAAAAAACTCAGACTGTGCCAACGAGTTTGGAGCCAGAGCAAAGATGGATCTGAAAACACACACACACACACTTTTTCATACACACACACACACACACACACACACACACACACTCAAAGCTGTGATCTCTTTTCACCTTTCATGAGACAAAAATGAGTCTTTTTTTAATTTCAACACCTTTTGTTTTTCCATTCATACATATTTTTTTGATGGATTTCAAACCAAGATGAAATGTTCAATTGCAAAGTGACACATCATTTTGTCTCACTTATAATTTAAAAAATATAGAATGTGGGGTTTTAAGTATATACAGCAATGATGCATCATATGGAAATAGAAGAAAAATGGGAAATTTAATCGTTCGCATACATTTGTGTTCACAGAATTCATCAAATGCTGACAAATATCTTCCTGAAAACATTTATTTTTAATCAGAATCAGCTGCAATGTTAAAATCTAAGGAAGCGCTTGAGTCATATTTTAAGTCAAAATTTAAGAAAGTGTGAATTTCTCACTTCTATAGAAGAAGACAGTAAAAAAAAAAAAAAAAAAAAGTTTTGGTTCAATATATAATTTTTTTCCCATCCCAAGAAAAAAAGTCAGAATTCTGATTTTAAACTTCTGTTTACAGACTTAGAAGTGTGTGTGTGTGTGTGTGTTTGTGTGTGTGTGAAACTAGGAATATATTAATGCCATTGTCACTTTAATAACAAAAACAGTCCCCGTTGTATTAATTCAAACCTTTTTTTTTCAGGGCTACAAAACATACAGTACATTTTTTATACTAAAATTACATTTCTAACCTGCAAAAACTGAAATTTAAACAAGTTTTTGTGTCTTAATTTTAGTAAAATTGTCTTATTATACTTGATATGAGCCACATGTAACAGAAAAAGTCTTATTTCAAGATGTTTAAAGACAATAAAATGACATCTGAATTGCTCGTTATGAGTGAAAAAAAATCTGCAAATGACGTAAGAAAACTTTGCTCATCAAGTTTCTTGAAATTGGAATTTTGTCTTAATACAAGAAACATTATTTTAGTCTTTAAATATCTTGAAATAAGACTTTTTTTCTGGATTGGAAATAAGACACAAAGATTTTCTTGGACTTCAGTTTTTGCTGTGTAGAATAAATCGTTACATGTGACAATAAAGGAGAATTTAACATTAGGTGCAAATTTACAGAATAAAAAGAAGTCTATAATAAAAATACAACACAATATACAAAGTAAAGAGGAAGTTAAATGAGGAAAATAAGTTCAGGAATATTTTATTGTTGAGGTTTTTAATGTTCTTCATCACCACTTCTCTCAGAGTTTTCTGAGAAAGAAAGAGAAGGTGATTCAGTCGCTCACTGAGACACTCGTTTTTCTTCATCAGGTTTTTTTTTTCTAAGTCATCTCTGTGCTTGTAAAGACATATCTGACTGTTAACTCTTCCTGGAATGGAAACCTGGATTCAGATGAGAAAGAAAAGCCTTGCCTCTGTGTGAAGTTTGGGTTCTAAAAATAAAAGCACGTGCACAGAAACAGAAACATCAGAGCAAACAACGTTTTTTTAAAAATCTGATTCTGATTCTGAGAGCTGAGTCCTTGAACACGAGCTGAAGCTGTTTTTTTTATCTGCAGAACGTTCCGGTGAATCTCCGTGAGTCACAGTCACATCTGACTCAGACGTTTTGTAAAGACAGAAATATGAAAAAAAATCTTGAAAATATGTAAAAATGTGAAATGACTCCAATAAAGAGGAGCTGAGGGAAACTGAAGAGGAGATGGAGTCTAAAAACTTAGCTGCTCTTTCCCTAAATAACAATTCTGTGTTTATTTTTAGGTTCCCCGTCTTATGTCTTATTTATATTAATCTGTATATGACAGAGATATTGATTTTCTTCTCTATTTTATTCTGGCTCTAAATGAACAAACACAAATATTAGGAAGAAAAGTAAAAAATAATCCATCACTCATTCTATATAAAGTGAATTATTTCAAACCTTTATTTTTGAAAATGTTGATGATTATGGCAGAAAACTAGAAAATAACATAGGATAGGATACTATAATTCCATTTTTTTAAAGCTTCTCATTATTTTCCAGGTCTGCTCTCAATTTTCCCACCGATTTTTGTCATTTTTCTCCATTTTTGACACTTTTGGACCACTGTTTTTCATCACTTTTCCCCAAATTTTTGCTTCTTTCTGAATTTTTTGTAGGTTTTCATGCAAAAATTTCCAGCTAATTTTTGTACCTTTTGCCCATTTTAGTCACTTTTTGCCAAATATTGGACCATTTTTTGCAACAAACTGACTATTTTCCTGGTTTAATCCCATTTTCTTTCCATTTTTGTTGATTTTGGCTTCATCATCATTATTATTATTATTATTATTATTATTATTATTATTATTATTATTATTATTATTATTATGATTAATAATAATTTATTTATTTATTCTAACATTTTACTGTCTTTCATCACTTTTATTACCACTTTTGCTTCTTTCTGATTTTTTTTTAAGCTTTCATGCAAAAATTTTGAAATGTTTTTTGTTCCTTTTGCCCATTTTAGTTACTCTATGCAATATTTTAACACTTTTGGACCATTTTTTGCAACAAACTGACTATTTTCCTGGTTTAATCCCATTTTCTTCCTATTTTTGTTGATTTTGGCTTTGTTATAATTATTATTATTATTGTAATTAAAAATAATTTATTTATTTATTTTAACATTTAACTGTCTTTCATCACTTTTATTACCACTTTTGCTTCTTTCTGAATTTTTTTTTTAAGTTTTCATGCAAAAATTTTGAGATAATTTTTGTTCCTTTTGCCCATTTTAGTTACTTTATGCCATATTTTGACACTTTTGGACAATTTTTAGCAACAAACTGACTATTTTCCAGGTTTAATCCCAACTTTCTCCCCATTTTTGCTGATTTTTTTCTTTTTTTTGTATTTATTTATTTATACAACATTTCATTGTTTGCTTTGCTCCATTTTTGCTTCTTAATGAATTTTTCAGTGTCCCCCATAATTTTATTGCTAATTTTTGTTGCGATTTTGGTCATTTTTACCACTTTTTACGCTTATTTTTGCCACTGCTAGACAATTTATTTGTACTTTTGAGTATTTCTAAGGTTTTATCCCAATTTAAATGCCAATTTTTGTTCCTTTTTTTGTTTTTTGGCTAAGTTTTATTTCTCCTCTTTGTTGTTTTTTCCTCTTTTCTCCGCTTGTATAGTTCCTTTAGTAAAGGTAGTTTTTAACAGTTTGTCTCTTTGGTTGAGTAACTCCGGTGTAGAACAGAAAACATCTGTAGCTGATATTTTGACATATTTCAGGTTATAGAAATAGTTCAGTGTCTGAGATTAGAATACTACATTAAGAAAGATTGCGATTATATCTGAATAATGATTAATTTCCCAGCCCTACTTTTTGGAAGAACATTAAAGTTATGACCAGGGTTAATATTAGAACTTTAACTTTTTTTTCTCTGAATAATAATTACAAAAATATTTAACCAAAACCTTTTTGTAAATTTTCCCCAGTTGCCTTAATTGTTTTCTGCAGAATTAAGACATAAACACTTGGTTTATTTTTAACTGCAGGGTCAGAATCTCTGCGTGAAGGAAGGAAGTTGACGTCTGTTTCGTGCTGATGTGGATGTTTAAAGCAGGAAAAGACAGAAATATTAAAGTTTTAAGTCCACGACAGAGAAAAAGCTGTCGATTTAGTTCAACCCCCCCTCCAGAAGTTTCTCATCGTGACCTAAAGCTAAGATTCCTCCCACATCTTCTCCCCCGAGGGTCGGACAGAAAACAACGCTGCTATTGTGTCTGAACCACACATCTCGCTGTGTGTGTGTGTGTGTGTGTGTGTGTGTGTGTGTGTGTGTGTGTGTGTGTGTGCTGGGTTATGGTTTCATATATCATGCCTAAAGTGGAACCAGAAGCTCGGGGTCCTGAACTGCTGTTTCTGAAGCGTGTCTCAGACTTACACCCGACTTTATTTCTCCTCTTTGACTTTTCCAAAACAAAGATTATTAAAAGCCTCTCGCTCGCTGAAAGCTGAGGATATTTTATTCTTCTCGTCACTTAAATCAAAAACCTCACAGTTTGGTCCATCCAACCTCAAAACAGCTTCATAAAAAAGGATTCTCTTTGTGACACACACACACACACGCACACACTTAAAACTTTGGTTTTAAAGATGAAGGTGATTTCTTTTCATAAAGCGACCATTTACTTTATTTTCACAAAGCAGAAAGAAAAAAAAAATGAAGCCCTGAAAAATGCATGAGGGGAAAAAATGACATAAATGTGAAAAGCCTGTCATTAAACATTGAATGGATGTTTTACTTTACATTTTAAAATTAATTAAATTCAAAGTGACCTTGCTCTTGTGATTACACGCCCGAGCTCCAACACTTTTTAAAGCTCATCAGTCGCTCGCTCTGATTGATCTCCATCGCTCGCACAAAGAGACGAGCTGGAAAATAATCTGTAAATGTTGTGGCTTTATTCCGTCTTCAGAAGAACGAACGTGGTGTCCAAGCGTTGCAGAGTTAAGCTCACACCTTCAGGAGCAGAAACATTATCCTTTGTCTGATTCAGGCTGTGAGTTTGGACCCGGCTCCTTCTGCAGATTTATGTCAGATAAAGTGTTTCACACAGGGGTGGCTCTACAGGGGGGGCACAGGGTGGCAGCTGCCCCCTAAAACAAAGCTCTGTTGTAAAGATTCAATTCAACAAAGATTTTAACCTCATCAGACACATCTGTGAATTACCAGCTGAGAGTTTTGAGCTCAGTTTTGTGATGTTTTGTGCTTCGCTCAATCTTTCATGGACTTTTTTTGAACAGTTCTACATATGGTTTGGAAACCGCCATGTTTCCAGGTCGTAAACATCCCTGCACTATTACGTCATGGCAAGACAGAGCGTTGTTTGACGACTTTGTGTTTCACCGTTTACACGACTAAACTTTACTTTTGATCAGTTTGGGAAAAGAAATGTTCGACCCCTGTGAAACTGGATGAAACTGGTTTGGTTTCAGCCTTTTTATTCTGATTGAGGTGTTCATATGGAACATTTTTGTTCAGTTTGGGCCCCTTAACTGATTCTAATCAGAATATTTGGTTCTGGCTAAACCCGGTTTATGACTTGAATAGAAACCTGTCCGATCTGCCGACCTTAGACACAGCCGGTGTATTTATGCTTTTACATTTTCTTGATTGCTCCATTATTTTGCTCTGCCTCACACTCACTCTGAACTGGACTACATTTTTTTTAGCATCATGTACGGCTACGTTAAGCGAAGTTAAAGCCTGACCCATCAAAAAACAGTCACAGAATTCCACTTTTTCCATTTCCATTCCATTCATTTGATGTAGGAAACATTCATTCATAAAGAAAATCTAATCTTTCTATGTCATTCTTGCTGCAACTTCTTGAAAATTACACAATGATTTTCCTGAAAATATGTGAGTGGATGATTTGACGAGAGCACAACAATCCTCAAGGTGGTAGAATATGTTTTTAATAGTATTTTTATCAGGTTTTTAAAGAAACTGTTTATCATTTTGTTGAGCTAGAAGACTTTGGACTCACGTATCAAATATGATTTGTTACAAACGTAGAATTGTGTTAAGTAACATCGCACTGTTACGTTTTTTTTACGCTGCTCTGCTTTGCATTGTGTTACTTTGTGTTGAATCACTTTTAATTGAATTATGTTGAAATGGACAACATGTTAGGCTAAGTTAAGCTATGTTACATTATGTTACGCTAAATTACATTATATCACTTTACAAGGAGGTGTGAAAATTGTAAATGTTGCACCGAATAACTTTACATCACATTTCATTAAGTTGCATTGTGTTCAGTTTCACCATCCTACGTTCCCTTATAAGATACGATAAGATACTTTATTCCTCCCACAAGAGGAAATTCACAGTCACAGCAGCAATGCAACGCTGCTGCAACAAGCTGCAACAAGCTGCCACTGAGCAGCGTTTAGAAAAGTAGAAATGGAAATTAATTAATTAATTAGAAAAGTCCATCAGAGACGACAGTTTGCCCATAATTCTGTCAACTTAACAGAGACAGATCTAACTTTCCCCATAGTGAGAGATGGAAGGAAAGACAGGTCCATGTTGTTGCGTAGATCGAGTGTGTGGAGTCGAGCGTCCCTTGTAGCCCGGATCGTGGTCAATCGTAACTGTACGATACATGACGATTTACGAACCAAGAAGGTACATTTGTTACGTTGGTACCAATGTCCACCCTACATATTTCCTTTACTGGTTGTTTGTTCCGTATTTTTTCAATTTATTGTTTCAATTATTTGTTCTACTTTTCTTTTCGAGAAGACAAATGAAATAATGTTATGTAACACATGTATACATAAATACTATGTAATGATCTTATGATGTAATGTGTGTTAAACCTTATCATAATCTTATGAGTTGTAATTTCAGTTCGATTTAAAACATAAACTCAATATTTATTTATTAAGTGTCAAATAACATTAACATGTTATTTTCCCGCTGAAAAGAAAAGTGATTTTCTGTTTTGTTTTCTTTGGTCATAAAGTGAATTTGGGACGATCAGTACAGTCTGACCTCTCTCTCTCTCTTCTGACGACCAGTTAAATGATCATTTTATGGACTAGTTGTATTAAATTACTGGATTTTTTTTAGGAATTTATTGTTTAATTCGATCCGTAGTGAAGATGGTTCTTGAGGATTTGAAGGTTTTAGTTTCAGTTTTTGTTTCCTGGTGTTTTCTCTGCTGCAGTGGATTCAGATTTTATCAGGAAGCAAATGCAAAAAAAAAAATGTGTGTGTGCATGTGTGTGTGTGTGTGTGTGTGTTTGTGTGTGGAAAGAGGGTTACACAGGGCTACTACCCCTCCACACCCCCATGAGAGAAGACCCCCCCCCCCAAGTTTTCTCAGACCCATGTTCTGTGACAAGAGAGTCGTGGTGTCGTCTGACAGATGAAAATAGTGTGTGTGAAACGGACACCGTGCTAACACGCAGCCAGGCTAACCACTCTGCAGTTTAATGGTTTTACAACACACAGCGAGCAGCGATAGGCCGAGTGTGTGTGTGTGTGTGAGTGTGTGTGTGTGTGTGTGTGCACTGTAAACTGTGCAATTAAACGTCTCAGCAGTGTAGTGACGTTCTTTAATCGGTGTGTGTGGTGCGCATGTACGTTCGAGTGCTTCAGATCTAAGTATGTGTGTGTGTGTGTGTGTTTCTGTGAGTGTGTGTGTTTCTGTGTGTGTGTGTATGTTTCTGTGTCTGTGTGTGTGTGTTTCTGTGAGTGTGTGTGTATCTGGTTCCTCCTCCTGGCTGGCCTGTCTCCTCATGTTTGGACATATGTTGAGTTTTATTTCACTGAGACATCAATCCTGCTGGCCAGCTGTTAGGACAGCTGCTCTCTCTCTCTCTCTCTCTCTCTATTCCTCCCTCCCTCTCTCGCTCTATCTCTCTCTGTATCTCTCTTTCCATCCGTCTGTCTCCGTTTTCTTTCCTTTTGCCATTTTTCCCCCCTGTCTTCGTGCATTCCTGTCTTATTATTTCTCTTATTTTAACCCCTTACATCCCATCAAATTCTTGCCTATTTACCATGCTATGTTTAAAAACTTATAACTGAAGAACAACAAGGTCTAAATTCATCAGTTTCNTCCTGCTGGCCAGCTGTTAGGACAGCTGCTCTCTCTCTCTCTCTCTCTCTCTATTCCTCCCTCCCTCTCTCGCTCTATCTCTCTCTGTATCTCTCTTTCCATCCGTCTGTCTCCGTTTTCTTTCCTTTTGCCATTTTTCCCCCCTGTCTTCGTGCATTCCTGTCTTATTATTTCTCTTATTTTAATCACCCTCCTCCTCCCCCCTTTTCTCCCTCTCTCTCTCTCTCTCTCTCTCTCTCTCTCTTCCTGAAGCTGTGGGGTCTGCTGCCGAAGTCGCACCACTGACATAAATTTGGAAGTGCAAAGTGTAGCTGTCAGCTTCCATTTGCACTCGTTCGGTAGCAGAGTTGGGGCACGTCGCGGTCTTTTCAGCCGTGGATGTGTTACCCAAACAGCAGGCGCCCACGACAACACTGGCCTTTGTTATTTCAAACATTAACTAATTTTTCAGATTAATGTTTCTCTCTCTTTACCTTGGCGTTCGGCTGCAGACTCAGGAGTTCCTGAGCTCTGGCGCTCCACATTATGTGTGTGTGTGNCAGCTGTTAGGACAGCTGCTCTCTCTCTCTCTCTCTCTCTCTATTCCTCCCTCCCTCTCTCGCTCTATCTCTCTCTGTATCTCTCTTTCCATCCGTCTGTCTCCGTTTTCTTTCCTTTTGCCATTTTTCCCCCCTGTCTTCGTGCATTCCTGTCTTATTATTTCTCTTATTTTAATCACCCTCCTCCTCCCCCCTTTTCTCCCTGAGAGAGAGAGAGAGAGAGAGAGAGAGAGAAGGACTTCGACACCCCAGACGACGGCTTCAGCGTGGTGACTGTATTTAAACCTTCACGTTTCACATCGACAGTCGAAGGTAAACGTGAGCAAGCCATCGTCTCAACCCCGTGCAGCGCCAGAAAAGTCGGCACCTAGTGTTACCCAAACAGCAGGCGCCCACGACAACACTGGCCTTTGTTATTTCAAACATTAACTAATTTTTCAGATTAATGTTTCTCTCTCTTTACCTTGGCGTTCGGCTGCAGACTCAGGAGTTCCTGAGCTCTGGCGCTCCACATTATGTGTGTGTGTGAGTGTGTGTGTGTGTGTGTGTGAGACTGTGTTTCCATTCAGCTGTCAAGTGAATTATAGCTCTACTTTTGAAATGTCATCAAATATAAAAACGTGAATTAAGTGGCCTCCTTTAAAGCAATCAAACGAGCTTCCTGAGTGTGGAGCCGCGGCGTGTCAGGACACAAATGGAAAGTTTCTCTCAAGAATTGGTTATTGTTCGTTTGTGTATTTAAATTATGGTTTAAATCTGACACTTTCCCTGCAGTCAGACACAGATTCATGTTTCTGAGGAGGAACCACACGACCACACTCAGCATTTATCTCCACTAAAGAGACACAACAAGCGAAATCTTTCACACAATGGCTCAGATTTACTTCACGAGTTGAGTTTCTACTGAATAATCTCTGTGAATGAGGACGAAATTATTATTCTTAGGGTCATTGTGGTGCAAACTACTGCTAACCAATCAGTGCAATGCAGCATGTGCTCAGAGGGGCATGAAATTTAGTTTGTAGTTTGTCAAAAACGGCTGCAAGAGCGAATTTAACGAACTGTTTCAGGAGTAGGACTGGGTCATGGAGCATTTTATTAATATCTTGATATATTTGCAATCTTAAGATTTGGATCAGGAGTGTCGGTTGTGACACCTTCCTGCTCGTTTTGATGTTTTATTGTTGTTAAGTGAGTTGATGTGGTTGTCTGAATTTCTACTCTTTTATTAGATATCATGTTCTCTCTGTTGGGAACCCTCTTAAAATGGTTCATCCTGTTAATATCCAAGAAATTGTTGAACAAACTCACCGATTTCAGTGTGCCACCCTTCTTTCATTGGACAAGCTTTTGTTCCCAATTTCCCAGCATCCTTTTTTACACTTCTCTTCACGACTTCTGCATCTGTCTGACTGACAGATGCAGCAAAACAACCCCAAACATCATCGAACCTCCACCATGTTTGACTGTAGACACTGTGTTCTTTTCTTTGTAGACCGCGTTCTGTTTTCTGTAAACAGTTGAATGACTTACTTTTCCAAAAAGCTCTTCTTTAGTCTCATCTGTCCACAAAAAACTCCAGAAGGACTGAGGCTTACTCAGGTACATTTTTGAAAACTCCAAAATGTTTTTTTGTGTATCTTAAGCCTTGTTTCCACCAAGCGGATTGGTTCGGTTCGTCTCGGTACAGCACGCATTTTGTGGCGTTTCCATAGACTAAAACCGGGACGGGTCCCCTTATAAGCGACCCGTACTCTGACTCTTCTGCACCCTGGGTCTGCAGCTTGACTTTGTGTGGAAGTTGTCTGAGAATGTTTATCCACTATTTAAACTATCCTGTGTTGCATTGTTTTTTTAATTTTCCTCTTCTGTTCTCATCCAGGGAGATTAGCCACAGCTCTATGGGTCATAAACTTCTTGATTATATTACGCACAGTAAACAAAGGAACTTAGAGGTCTCTGGAGATGGTCTTATATCCTTGAGATTGTTCATATTTTTCAACAATTTTTATCATCGCGTCACGTGTGATTTAGGGCTGAAAGATATATTGTAATCATATTAGTATCGAGATATTCAAATTCAAGATAATAATATCCCAATATCAAAGATTTCTGTGATGTAGATTTTCCCAGCTCCCCTTGCATGTTAAGCTCAGACAGTCACATGATTATTGGAGACTTTCTGTTAATGTTGATGACTGACAGTGAGCTCTAATCAATGTAACCCACTTTACACATCCTGTTATATTATCATGCTCTTATTTCTCTGAAAAATGCTTAGTTTTCTCTAATCCCAGAGTCATATTGTGCCATAACAATGTCTAAATAAATCGGATTAATATCGAGATATGGAATTTTGTTAATATCATTCAGCCCTGATGTGATGTCAAGCATCACCTGCTTTAAATTAAATGATTTATATACAATTCTAAAACGATGCCAACAATTTTTTTTTGCGTTTTTGTGTAAAAATGGTATTAATTATGGCTTTTGCCCCCTTTTTTTGGTGTTTTTTCCAATGCACATCAAGGAAACAAACACATTCATAACAAAAACATTTGTGCTTGCAACAGAAATTTTCAAATGTTGGAAATCTGGCACAGATCGTAGCATCTGTTGATTGGTGGCGTTAACCACTGTGTTTCCAATCAGGTGCTTGATTCTTTTTCTTTCTTAACTTACAGACCAATAGAAGCCAATTCAGTTTCTTATTGAAGTTAGGAAATTCCTGTTTAAATTCCCAAACTATTCCGACAACAACTCACACGTTGCCGCCTGTGCATTAATCTGCGTCTGCTCATAAAGTGGATATTTGCTGGAACCTTCCTCAGAGATTTTGCTCCATTTTGTCTCTAATGAGTGATATTTATAGTGATATTTATAGCGATAGTTTGAAGGACAGGAGGAGATGAGTGAGCAGTAAAGTCAGGCAGAGGAAGCAGAGATGAGAGTGAAGCAGATAAGACCTGGTTTTCTCATAAATCAGCGTCTGCAGCAGCAGCAGCAGCGAGCTGGCGAGTGTTTAGGGTAAACACACTTTTATCACCTTCTCCTCTCCAACCTGCCAACACACACTGTTTACGGTGTTTTACATGAGCCACAGACAACTCATTCTGTGTGTGTGTGTGTGTGTGTGTGTGTGGTAGACAAGCATCAACCCTCCCAACACACACTCTGCCAACAACAACACGGCGCGAACAAATCCTGCTCAGACTGATTCTGTCTTTCTCTCCTTCTGTCTCTAACTCTCTCCTTCTTTGTTTAAAATTATCTGTTTCAGTTCCATTTCCTCTCCTGAGCTCTGGAAAAGTGTATGTTGCAGCTTTATCTGTCTGTCTCTTAAATAAATCACCTGCTGTGAAAAACTTTTATTAACTTGGCTTCAGTTTCCCTTTCTCTTTTACATGAATGTTTGTTTTTGCTGGAGTTTTGCAATTTTTTACATCAAGTTATGTCAAATTTAAAACAGGATGAGTCATGTTTGATGAGTATTTAAATAGTTTATATGATCATTTTCCTATATAATTTGACACAAACATACAAAACAAACACAGTCCTCTTTTATTCCATGTTCAGTGAATGAGTAACTGACCAGAACTTGAGAAATAATACGAACATTTAGTCATAAACTTTTCTTAATCCACCCTGCTCTTACTTATGAGCAACAAAATAGTGCAAATAAACACAACAATGGCTAAAAAATGTTCGAATAAGGTTTAACAAGTGAAGCTCCAAGAAGATTGATGCTGATTGGTTGATATGGTTTCTTTTTTGTCCTCATGTGTGAGAGGAAGATTTTTCTGCCAATATTTTCTGGGCTGACATGACCAAGCATCACTACAATTTGATGAAATCTTGTTCGTTTTCATTCGTTAATAAAGATCAAATAAAGGGAAGTTGAATTATGGAGGTGTTTCTGGTTCCTGCTCTACCCACAGTCCTCTCCTCCAAAGTGTAAGGAATCAAAAAACTTCAATAATTCTAACAAAAGTGGAAAAAGTCAGTGGAGTATCTTTTGGAATGACGGCAGCTTCAAACTGCCAAGGAAACATGCTAATGAGCGGGCGCAGGGTTTTGGCGACGCCAGGCCAAGAGAAAGAATTAAGGTTAAAGAAATAAAAGATCCTGACTGTCAGATTTGAATTTAGGTCAAGGTAAAAGTGAAAATATCAGATGACGTGGTAATAAATCAAAATCAGCCGGGCGTGAAACAATAACAGAGTTGTAGACTTTAAGATATTCACTGAACTCCAAAGATTTTTAAAGCACAAGAAACAAGTGAGAACGAAGAATTTGACTTTTGACTCCTCAGTCTCTACGTGTTGTCGTCTATAACGTGGCAGTTTGAAGCCGAGCCCGTACAAAAAAGATGAAAAGTACAGTTGTGTTCAGAAGTTTACATCCTTCTTCGTTCTGATCATTCTTCTTAGCTTTTTCGGAGGTCAAGGACATTTAAGAACGAGACAGAACGTACTTGACGTCCAAACTCTAGAGGGGTCTCACCGAGTTACTATAACTCCAGTCCTCTGACTCTACCGGTGAGGTCTTGGAAGTGAAATAAGACGACATCGGTTACCGTCCTGGGTTTACAACAGAAAAGCAGATTTTTAAAAGTGAAAAATTAAAGTTCATTATGACGTCTTCTCTAAAATATCAACTTTTTATCTCAAATTTTGAACTTTGTCTTGATTTTTTTTCCTCAATTTTTTGTCCTTAATCTCAAATATCGGTCTTTATAATTCCAAACTGAAAATTAGACTTTGAAGCTGGAAAACGATTAAAACTGAAAATAGAGTTCTTAAACTTAAATTTTAGAGTATTAGGTTGAAATATAGAGTCTAAAACTGAATTAATAGGGTTTAAACTGGAAAGCACATTTATAAAACTTTATACAGAAATGGGAGTTTAGATAAACACACACACACACACACACAGTTATCTCAAAATTTGGATTTCTTTTTCTCAAAATTTTGACAATTTTTTCTCAAATTGTTTTCTTTCATATCAAAAAATTTTGATTTTTTTTCCCCCTCTTTTTTTTTNGCAGTGGAGCCGCTCGTGTGATAAATCTGAGAAATTGGTGGAGTCTTTTGTCCCCGGGGTGGGGAACTTGGTTTATTATTTAATTTCCCTGCAATGTGGAATTTCCCTTTTTTTTTTTACCCAAATATGGAAAAACTCTCCTCGTATGTTCCTGCAGTGATTTCTGTCGTATGGCTCTGGCTCTTATTGTTTATCTCATGTGATCCGCGCGGCTGCGTTAGCTTATTTACAGGGATCATAATCCGCCTGTAAACATGCACGGCTTTAATGGACTCAATGAGGAAGTTGTGCTCGGCGTGTCTTGACCACACAATGGCCCCGTATGCACAAACTAAACATTAAGCCATTCACAATGAGCCATGTGCTCTTATGAATGCCTGTAGCGCCTTTTGTCAGGATAAAGGCCCCACAAATGAGCTATTGTCTGACTTAACCATTCTAAATCAGGCCGGCCCTCAGGGGCATGTTTTCCACAGCGCCCAAGAATGTCTCTTTTTTTTTTTTTTTTGACGTCCTTGGTGGCTGGAGCGTCGGAGTGGAGGCCCTGCGTGACCGTGACACCATCTGTGGCACGTACGCCGCCATCAAAACAAGCAGCACAAAGCAGCAGACGCTCTCAAACATAACATTTTCCCTTAATTCTTTATTCTTATCACAGACAGTGAAATATTTCTATCACCTGAAATGTGTCAAAATATCAGCTACAGTTTTTGCAGCAGATGTTTTCTGTTCCACACCAGAGTTACTCAAAACTACCTTTACAAAAGAAACTATACAAGTGGAGAAAAGAGGAAAAAACAGCAACGAGGAGCAATAAAACTTAGTTTGAGGTGGTAAAAATTGACAAAAAGCAACAAAAATTGGCATTTAAATTGGGATAAAACCTGGAAATACTCAAAAAGTAGCAAGAAATTGTTCAAAAGTGGCAAAGAAAGAGTGTAAAGTAACTGGAAATGGCCAAAAAGCAACAAAAATTAGCAAGAAAAATCGAGAGTGAACCTGGAAATGAGCGAGAAGTTATCAAAATATGGTCCGAAAGTAGCAGAAAAACAGTGAAAAGTGACTAAAATGGCCAAAAAGCAACAAAAATTAGCAAGAACATTTTTGGAAGAAATTTAAAAAAATTTAGAAAGTAGCATAACTGATGAAAAAAGTGACCAAAAAAAGAGAGAAAAGTGGTAAGAATGGCCAAAGTCAGCAAGAAAGTTGGGATAAAACTTGGAGAATACTCAGTTTGTTGACTTTGGAGGAAACTGTAGGAAAAAATTTTTTAAAAATAACGAAAATTGAGAAAAAAGTTACGAAATACAGTGAAAAGTGGTAAAAATGGCAAAAGTAATCAAAAATGGCAAGAAAGTTGGGATTAACTTGAAAAGTAGTTAGTTTTCTGCATAAAAAAAACAGTGAAAAGTGAGGAAATTGGCCAAAAAGCATAAAAAATTAACAAGAAAAATTTTGGAGGAAACTTAAAAAATAAATTAAATGGGGTCAAACCTGGAAATACTCATAAAGTCACAAAAAATGGCCAAAAAGAATTAAAACTTTGGAGGAAACTGTAGGAAAAAAATTTAAAAAATAGCAAAAATTGAGAAAAAAAGTGACGAAATACAGTGAAAAGTGGTAAAAATGACAAAAGTCATCAAAAATGGCAAGAAAGCTGGGATTAAACTTGAAAAGTAGTCATTTTTCTGCACAAAAAATTGTCGGAAAGTGTTAAAAAAAAAAGTGAAAAGTGACTAAAATGGGCAAAAAGCAACAAAAAATTGACAAGAAAATTGAAAAACTACCTTTACAAAAGAAACTATACAAGTGGAAAAAAGAGGAAAAACAGCAAAGAGGAGAAATAAAACTTAGTTTGAGGGAGGAAAAATGGCCAAAAAGCATCAAAACTTAGGAGGAAACTGTAGGAAAAATTTTTAAAAAATAGCAAAAATGGAGAAAAAAGTGACGAAAATACAGTGAAAAGTAGTAAAAATCGCAAAAGCCATCAAAAATGGCAAGAAAGTTGGGATTAAACTTGAAAAGTAGTCAGTTTTCTGCACAAAAAAATGGTCGAAAAGTTTAAAAAAAAAAACAGTGAAAAGTGACGAAATTGGCCAAAAAGCATAAGAAATTAAAAAGAAAATTTTTGGAGGAAACTTAAAAAATAAATTAAATGGGATGAAACCTGGAAATACTCAAAAAGATGCAAAAATTGTACAAAGGTGGTGAAGACACAGAAGAAATTAGCAAAAAATTTGGAGGAAACTTTAAAAAATTCAGAAAGTCGCGAAAATGATGAAAACAGTGTAAAGTAGTAAAGAATAGCCAAAGTAAAAAAAGACCAAAGAAAAAAAAAGTCAGTTTTTAACTTGGGAAATAGTCAGTTTGTTGGTCCAGAGGTGGCAAAAATGGGCAAAAACAACAAAAACTGTCAAGAAAATTAGGAATGAACCTGGAAAATAGTGAGAAGTTTTGAGCCAATTCCAGTAAAGTGACATTAAAGTGGATTATCAGATAATCAGAGGGTTTTTCTTTTAAAAAAAAAGGAAATAAAAAGTTACCATCTAAGGTTAGAACCTCCGTTTTTATATTGTCTCCTCCAGTTTTCTGTTGTTGAATGAAGCTGATGAATCCTGATGTTTCTGGATGTTTCTGTGTGACTGAATCAGCCCGCTGGAGTAAAAGAAGAATGAAATGCAAACCATTTGATTGAATACCTGAGCCAAGGACACATGATTTAGTAACAGATTTCTCTCTCTGTGGCAGCGCAGGAATTTAAAAAGTTCCCATTGTGAGCGAAAAGTTCAGAGCAGGACTCAGGGAACAAACCAGACCTTATGAATCTGAAGAGACCACGTGTGGATGGATTCTCTCTGTTTTCCTGAGGCCATGACACTTTTGTGAGTTTCTGAACAATGATCACATTCTCATCTGGTCAACGCCACGACTGAAACCGCATTCAGTGCCGCCGCCGCCGCCGCTTTTAGGAAGAGTTCCCATCTTTCTGTTTCTCTTCATTATCTGCACCAAAAGCATCAAAAGCATCAAACTGACGTGATGTTTTTTTCTCTTTCTCTGTTTCTGCAGAACCGACCTGCATGGAGAGACTCCTCTCTAAGGAGTGGAAGGAGCGCGTCGACCGTCTGAACGCTAACGAGCTTCTGGGAGAGGTCAAAGGTCAGAGAGACGAGTGTAAAAAATACTTCACGTTTAACCCTTTAACTTCCTCCGTACTATTCCAATTCCTTTCTTTAACCCTCAATCTTAGTCGCCCTCTAAACCAAGTGTTCAGGTCTATCTTGTGACTCAGAAATGGGACACCCCTTAAATGAAAATGAAATTGTTGTGGACTGTCTGTCAGTTATTCCTTCGGTTAGCATTATCAAAAAAATATCTGTATAAATAACACAACCACGGACATATTCAGCTGTCACAGCAAACCATAGTTTATTGAAAGGTAAACACCAGCTATAACTATCGTTACATAACTCTGCAGCTACAGGAGATGACATTAGCCCGGTCATCTTATACCATTATCAGCACGCAAAAAGGGGATATTTACAGAAAGATGAAGAGATAAAGAAGAGGGATTTAATAAATAAATGAAAGATGAAAGGGGGGAAAAGAAATATGACAAAAGAAAGAGAGAGATGAAAAAGCAAGGACAGAGAAACATGAAGAAGAAGAAGAGGTTCAGCAAAACAGAAAGTAGAGAAAAAGACGACTTAATCAAAGAAAAGAGGAAAACAAAAAAGAACAAGAAGGAAAGAAAAGAGAAAAAAGAAACAAAGACAAACAAAACAAAAGTGTTGAAGGGAGATAAAAAAGTGAAATATTCCAGAAAAGACTTTTTTTCTCTCCTCACCTGCAGCTCGATCATAAAGACTCTGTAGTTTCCACAAACATTAAACGCAGCGTTGGTGCGTTCACTGACACTCACAGACGGTTAAAGCTGCATTCAGGAGCAAACAGAGCTGCGGTCACGCCTTTCACCGTTTACTCGCCGTCCTCGCTCTTCTCCGCTCGCCGTTCTCACTCTGCATATGAAAGCAGAAACAGGAGTTTACCTGTCAGACAGAAAAAAACCCACAATGCTCTTTTCTCTGCAGGTTATAATGTTTCTTTGATTAAAGGGTGTGAAGGAGCAGAGACACATTTATGATCCTGTAAAAATTGCACAGCGGGGGAATATATTCTGAACGCTCACTGGGAGTAAACGGCAGCGTTTTACACATTAAACTGAGAGGAGAAAGTGAAAGGACGTCCAAAAAAAATTATAACAACGATGTAAATCATACGACCGAAAACATGTTTCTCTTCCTTCGGGTCTTTGTGAGAAATCAAAGCTGAACGACTCTTTAAATCAAAGTGTTAAGTTTGTGGATTATTCAGATTCTGTTTTTTTTAATAGGTGAAAAATGAAGCTGATAGTGATGTTTGATTTCCACGATTCCCTGGTGTTAGTCTTAAATAAGCTTTAAAATACACTAAAAACAAAACATATGATCAAGTTTTTTTTGTTATCTCTTGGTTTCCTTGTAAGGCTCCTTATCCATGAAAATATTGGGTTTCATATTTTTGGTGTGGGTCTCAGGGCCCAATGTTTAGCAGTTTACCTCTTGATTTCAATAAAAAGCAGAAAAAATAACCTAAAGAGAATCCTATAAATAAACCAAAGGGTTTTGTGTTACCTGCCTATTATTGAGGGGTATAGAACACATCTCTGAAATAAATTTGCTTTATTTATTTTTTCATTTTAAAATTAGCAACTATAGTAACATCTATGGTGTTAGGGTCAGTTTGACCCATACATATATTTTTCAAAAAAATGCAAAAATATATATTTTGCCAGCAATAGAACTTTAATATAAACACATAGAAACACAGAACAGGTCATAAAACAAAATATTGATTTGTGAGCGTGCATGTTTTTAGATGCATTGTGTGGCAAAAAGTGACACTTTTTGTGTCTTTGCAGAGAAACTTTTTGCATTGGAAACACAAATGAGTGAAGCTCACATGATTGGGAGAGGAGGTGTCTGTCATTGTGATGGCTGACAGTGCACTTATGATTTCAATTTTGGCTCTAAATATTGGTTTATAATCTTATTTTTATCACGGGGTCAAAACCGACCCTAACACAACAAGCGACTCAATTTCAATCAGGGCATTTTATAATGTTGAGATTTTTTTTTTTTTTAATAATTTTGTTGGAATCAACGTTCCTGACAAAGTCAAGAAGCCTTGATGCAGTAAACCAATTTTAAGTGATTCTTTTATGCATTTAAAAACTAAAACGGGTCGGTGGCGACCGTAACACAAGAGGAAGGTTAAACTGGACGACTGAGCAGCAACTTAAGCATTCATCGTGCAAATATGCATTCATTCATTCTGTACAATGTATTCTAAGCTACGCATTCCACACGAAGCATTTTACACATTTGATGTGTAATGCATTCACTCTGCATTCAGCACATATAGATTCCGCACTTACACAGTCATTCTGCACTTTTTTCATTCATTCAGACGAGTGTAAAGATAAGATTCCTCACTTTCACTGCAAAAACTGAAATCTAAGCAAGTCATTATGTCTTATTTGTAGTGAAAATTGTCTTATTGTTCTTAATTTGAGCCACATTCACCAGACCAGGTCATAAAAATGTCTTATTTCAAGTTTTTTTAAGACAAAAATGAGGTGTAAATTGCTTGTAACAAGTCCAAAAAAATCTGACAATGGGATAAGACGAAACCTTTTATTCCATTATTGCTTCTGTCTGACAATTTTCCAAGTGTTTCTCAGAATTTCTTGCAAATTTCTGTTGCTTTTTGCCCATTTTAGTCACTTTGTTTTTTTTCTCCCACCTCTTTTACCTCAGTGTTGCTCCTTTCTGACTGTTTTATAAGTTTTATTCTGATTTTCTCTACAACTTTTGTTGCTTTGTTGCCATTTCAGTTACCTTCACTGTTTCTCCACTAATTCAAGTCCATTTTTTGCTTCCTTTGGACCATTTTTCCAAGTTTTCCTCCCAATTTTCCAGCCAATTTTTGTCGCCTTTTTGGCATTTAAGTCACTTTTCGCCACTTTTGGACCATTCTTTCCTACTTTCTATGTATTGTCTGAGTTTTTCTCCCAACTTCTTGCCATTTTTTGGTTCCATTGACTATTTTCTCAACCAGCTTTCTTTTTTTTGTCACTTCTTACCTTCTAAGTACTTCCCCATTGTTGCTACCTTTACTCTCTATTTTTGTTGCCTTTGGTTTTTTATTTCAACCTCTTTTCACAGTTTTTGTGTCACTTTTTCTCACTGTTTTTGCTTTGCTCTGATTATTCTATAAGTTTTATCCATAATTTCTTGGTATTTTTATTGCTTTGGGTTGTTTTTTCTCACTTTTTATTCCATTATTGCTACTGTCTGACAATTTTCCAAGTGTTTCTCAGAATTTTCTTGCCAATTTCACTGACACTGATCATCAGGTGAGGGACAGGTGAGCTTTGATTTCATCAGACTGTGAGGATAAAACAAAGAGGTTTGAGGGCGCTTAGAGTGGGAAACTTGACCAACACGTTAGGAGAGAAAGAAACGAGAGAACAAGAGACGTTTAAACTGAAACATCATGTTGATTTTGTCCCCGTTACTGACTTCATTTCCTAACCTGTAAATCTGAATTTGTTGGGTTTCAAACTATGTTTTCGATGACTCAAACTCACCTGCTTGATAAAACTAGAACAGTTTTAAAAACACACCGAGCTCGTCCTCTCTTCTGCTAACAGCTCCAGCTCCGTTTGTGTTCGTCTGCCGTTGAAATGGGAAACATTTCCTCCCTGGAAAGCGTAAAAAAAAAAAACCCTCTGATATTCTCTCCTGGACTCAGGTCACTCTCCTCTAACACAGAAACCACACAAAGCCTCTTTTTCTGACTCTGCATTAGTTTCTCTCTCCTTCTGCATGAAAAGACGTATAAAAAAAGACGATGAGGAGCCTGTTGAACTGTTGAGGTGAAAAATAACTTGTCATCATTTGTTCTTACTCAAAGGTATGTCAGAAAACTCCCTCTCGTGAATCTTTGGACGCTGTGAAGTGGGATTTCTGTTCCAATCACAGGTCAAGTGTTGGATCACTGCGCTCACAGACCTTTGCACCCGCGCTTTTCTTGTTTTTGTCGTTTTTTTCTGTGCGTTCGTTCTGAAGAGGAGCAGAGAAATCAGGAGGTCGTGAATCAGAAACATCTTACATTTTCTCGATCTCATCTCCAGGTTTGATGTACAGTGAAGGCGCTTTGTTAAGAGGATTCATCATCTACATGCAATAAGTGTTATTTCCCTCTGTTCTGACATTGTGGAAGAATAAAACCTGAAGCTGGTTTCACATAATTCTGATGTATTAAAAAATGCAGCTAATGAAAAAAACAGACAACACCGATTAAATCAGACACAACTTAAAGGAGGAGCTGACAGAAAATTGATTTACAGACAAAGACTGGAAGGAAAAACCTTAATGCGCACTTTTCTATCAAACAAAGCGCTTTATTAATGCGCTGATTAATAAAAAGTATTCTGAACAAAATCTCAGCTGATGTGCAGAAAAAGAAGGTGATAATGAAAAATCTCAGCTGGTTACAAGAAAAAAACACCAGAAAATTTGTGATATAAAATGAAAAAAGAAATAATAAATCACACGAGGCAAAGACTTGGAGGTACGGAAGCAGATAGGGGCCAATTTTGATGGTGGAAGTAATGTTGGTCGAATTGAGATTGAAGTTGACTTAATCTTTTTACTCTATTTTAATTTTGATCCACTTTCTCCAAGTTTAAACAAACAACACGGCTCTTTTTGATTTCTGTCCTCTAAGGATAAAAATATAAGTAATTTAATGAACAGAGGCTGTTTTCAAACTGCCTCCTACTTCTGCTGAAATTCAGTTTGTAGTATCAGTTTGTGAAAACATGTATGTTCCCCATGATTTTGATTTTTGAATTTAAAATTAGATTTTTTTAGCTAAAGGTTTTTTAACTTTCACCCAATAATTTTGATTATTTATCTCAAAGATTTTATTTTGATATCTCAAATGATTGACTTTCATCTCATAATTTTGACATTTAAACTCAGTGGTTGTTTTTTAAGCTCAAAATTTCAACCTTTGCCTCATAATTTAAACTATTTATCTAAAAAATGTGGCTTTGATATCTCAGATTATTGACTTATATCTCATAATTTTGACTATTTATCTCAACATTAAGACTTTAAAACTCAAAATGTGATTCTTTTTACCTCAATATTTCAACTTTAATCTCATAAATTTGACTATTTATC
This sequence comes from Thalassoma bifasciatum, assembly GCA_008086565.1. Taxonomy (NCBI): domain Eukaryota; kingdom Metazoa; phylum Chordata; class Actinopteri; order Labriformes; family Labridae; genus Thalassoma; species Thalassoma bifasciatum. Next base: position 71,998 of record RPOG01001124.1, read on the forward strand.
TTAAAATTTTGACTTTTAAACCCATAATTTACTTAACTGGCTCAAAATTTCATATATGACCCCATAATTTTAACTTTTGAACTCAAAATCTGATTTTTCAGCTCAAAATTTTGACTTTCACCCCATAATTTTGACTATGTATTTCAAAAATTTTGATTTTGATATCTCAAATGATCCCCCTTCTATGTCATAATTTGTAACTTTTGTAACTTTATTTATGATAAAGTAAAACATTAGAAAAAAACCATCAGCTCCACTTCCTGAAACAGAAATCCAGAGTAGCGTCTACAACCTACGACTTTGACATGTAGAATGTAGTAGGCAGTTTGGAAAACAGCCTTAGACATATTAATTCAGTTAGATTTACTACAGAGCGCCCCCTACAGGCCTGGGGCACTTTTGAACTTGCAGCGTTTCGATGTTTGTTGAAATTTTCTGCTTCTGTGATTTTTTGACTGAAGTCTCGATTTGGTACTTGCTGCATCTTTAATGTTAATGTTTTGCTTCTTGTAGCTTTTGAATGTGCAACGTTTCTGACTATGTACGATGTTTCAAACTCTAAAACATCAGCGTGACATCAGAGGAAAGTGTCGGCGTTAAGAGCGTGATAAGAAGCTGAAGCAGAGGTCAGAGAGGCGAGTAAAAACATCTGATGGTTCGGTCTCATGTCCGACTCTCAATGACACACGTGATTGTTTTCTTTGTGGAGTCTTTATCTTAATTCACGTGTCATTCGGAATTTAAAGATTACATGAGCTCTTCTTTTATTTGCGTGTCAGAAAACTTTGTTCTGATCTGATGGAGCCTGAGTGGAGTCGACGTCAGAGAGCTGCGTGTTTGTGCGCCCATAAAGCAGGAATGTGCACCGTATCAATTTCTCATGTGTTAGTTCAGGAGGCTAATAAACAAGCATGGATATAGCATGCACATAGTTTAGACATGTATGCACCTAATGATCACACACACACACTCTTACACACAAACACACGCACACACACACACACATGGTCCAGCTGTGTCCGAGCAGAGAAACACTCTAATTGAGTTTTAGTCGTTTATTTCTGACCCAAATACACAAACACAACTGTTGCTCTGTGTCTGAACCTGTTTGTTCTGTCTCAGTTATTTTTAGGGTGAAGGAAACTGTTGACCTGCTTTTTCTTCTCTCGTCGGACGCTGATCTGCCTTCGCAAACACTTTTAAAACATCTAAGACTCTTGATTTTGTTTGAAATGTTCCTCATGTGAAAATACAAACGGGACATTTTTACCTGTTACGTCAGTTTCCTTCGATTCTGACTGAGCTGTTTATGTGACACAGGGATCAACGATCAGTTACTCAAACAGTAAAAATGAATTTCTGCAGTTTTAATGTGATTTCTCTGCTGAAAACTGGGGACACTAGTTGTTGACAGGCCAGTCTAGTAGCTGCACTCCTCTACTACGGAGCCACGCTGTTGTAACAGGGACATCCCTGAAAAAGACAAAGTGTCTTGGATGGCAGCAGATGTTGCTCCAAAACCTGTTTGTACCTTTCAGCATTAAAGCTGCCTTCGATTCCACAATATAAGAAGAGTCCTGAATATAATGTAAAAATGATCCTGAGACACAGCACTTTTATCTTTGGATGCAAGGCAGGCATTTGATAGGATGGAGTGGCCTTACTTGTTTAATGTTTTATTGAGATATGGATTGGAGTCTAGATTTTTAAACTGGATAAAACTGTTGTGCACCACACCCACAGCCCGAGTAATGACAAACAATAATATATCAGGTCAGATTACATTAGAGAGGTCAACTAGACAAGGATGTCCTCTATCCCCGTTATTATTATTATTATTTTTTTTGCCAATTGAGCCTTTAGCCATGTCAATTAGAACAAACACAAACATCTCAGGAATAACTGTTAATGAACATGAACATAAGATATCATTATATGCTGACGATGTGATCCTTTTTCTGTCCAATTTATCAACTAGTATTTCAATATTATTAAAATTGATTGATACTTTTGGACAGTTTTCCGGATATAGTATTAATAATTCCAAATCCTCTATACTTTTTTTGAATAAAGAAGAAAGGACCCACCCAAAAAAAAAAAAAAAAAAAAAAAAAAAAAAANTGACTTTGTCTTTGCATGGTAGAGTTTGAACTGTCACTTGTAGATGTAGTGATGAACTGTGTTAACTGACAATGGTTTTCTGAAGTGTTCCTGAGCCCACGTGCTAATATCCTTTACACAATGATGTGGGTTTTTAATGCAGCGCCGCCTGAGGGGTCAAAGGTCACGGCCATTCAATGTTGGTTTTGGGCCTTGCTGCTTACGTGCAGAGATTTCTCCAGATTCTCTGAATCTTTTGATGATATTATGGTCTGTAGATGATGAAATCCATCAATTCCTGCAGTTGGACAAAGTTGAGAAACATTGTTCTTAAACTGTTGGACTATTTGCTCACGCAGTTGTTGACAATGTGGTGAACCTGTCCAAGCTTTTTAGGGAACGTGTTGCAGCATCAGATTCAAAACAAGTCCTTTGATAAATAAAACAACAAAAAAATATGAAACTTTACAAGGATTTCTCACCTCTAGACTGGATTAAAAGTTAAATTTGAGGAAAAGTTTTTTGGGAAACATCCTCAAAGACACAATGTTGGATTTTCTCGTGAGAGTCTTTGTGTGGATATATCAAGTTGTCCTCACTGGGGTTTATGCTTTTTAGAAGCTCCTGCTCTTGTGTGTATATACATGAGTGTGTGTGTGTGACACACACACACACACACACACACACACACACACACACATTCCAGAACGGGACCCCGGTACATCCCTCCAACGTCCCACCGGGGTTGTGATGGACGTATGATTGTCTGAGAGGTAACATCAGGACAGTCCCGGGATAACATGGGGTCTGACCGGGGGCTTGTGTGTGTGTGTGTGTGTGTGTGTGTGTGTGTGTGTCACCAAACACACACACACACACACACACACACACACACACAAACACACACTCACACACTCGCACAGAAATTACCCTTCAGCACCCCTGTATCAAAGGCAACATTCTCCTCTTCTTGTCTCTTTTTTTCAGTTTCCCCCCAAACAACCTCCCCATCAGTTACTCCTCCTCCTCCAGATTCTCCCCACGCTCCTCTCCTCTCCTCCTTTCATGTCTCCTCCTCTCCTGACGTTTATCCTCCTCTGCTTTCCTCCTCACCTTCTGTCTTCTCTTTCTTTAACTTCCTCCTTTTTAACATTCATCTTTGAACACATTTCCCATGCTCCCCTCCCTCCTTTCTCTCTCTTTATCACCACCTTTCCTCCTCCTTTTCTTTCTTTAACCATGAAAAATTAGATTTAATCTCAAATTAGATTAAATCACAATCTGTCCTGTTTTAATATTCTAATGTCAGACAGTGAAATATTTCTATAGATGTGTCTAAATATCAGCTACAGTTTTTACAGCAGATGTTTTCTGTTCTACACCAGAGTTACTCAACCAAAGAGACAAACTGTTAAAAACTACCTTTACAAAAGAAACTATACAAGTGGAGAAAAGAGGAAAAAACAGCAAAGAGGAGAAATAAAACTTAGTTTTATGTAGTAAAAATAGACAAAAAACAAAAAAAAGGAACAAAAATTGGCATTTAAATTGGGATAAAACCTTGGAAATACTCAAAAGTACAAATAAATTGTCTAGCAGTGGCAAAAAAAAAGCGTAAAAAGTGGTAAAATAACCAAAAACGCAACAAAAATTAGCAATAAAATTATGGGGGAAACTTTGAAAATTCATTTAGAAGCAAAAATGGAGCAAAGCAAACAATGAAATGTTGTATAGATAAATAAATAGATAAATAAAAAAAAAAGCAAAAATCAGCAAAAATGGGGAGAAAGTTGGGATTAAACCTGGAAAATAGTCAGTTTGTTGCAAAACATTGTCCAAAAGTGTCAAAATATGGCATAAAGTAAATAAAATGGGCAAAAGGAGTTTGAGGTGGTAAAAAAATGCCAAAAACAGCGACAAAAATTGACATTTAAATTGGGATACAACGTGGAAATACTCGAAAAGTAGCAACAAATGGTCCAAAAGTGGCAAAAAAGAGTTAAAATGGACTAAAATGGCCTTAAAGTAACAAAAATGCTGAGAAAAATCTGAGAAAACTTGGAAAGTAGTCAGAAGAAAGCAACAATGAGGGAGAAAGTGAGAAAAAAACATTGTAAAATGGTAAAAAGTAGCCAAAGGCAACAAAAATTGCAAAAAAGGTTGGGTTAATATTCAAAAACAGTCTGACTGTAGCAAAAAATGGTCCAAAAGTGGCGAAAAATGAGTGAAAATTCACTTAAATGGCCTTTAAGTAACACAAACTAACAAGACTTTTGGGGAAACCATAAAAAAAAAATTGAAAGTAGCTTTAATGGTGGAAAAAGTGACAAAAGTGGCCAAAAGTCAACAAAAATGGGAGGAAAGTTGGGAGTTAACTTGGAAAATTGTCCATTTGTTCCAAAAAAAAAAAAAGGTCCAAAAGTGTCAAAAGAGTGAAAGTGTCGAAAATGGACACAAAAAAAAAAATGTGCACGAAAACATGACTAACTTTAAAAATGTTAGAAAAGAGCAAAAACGAGAAAAAGTGGTGATAAAAATGGCCTGAAAGTTGAGATTAAACTTGGAAAATAATCAGTTTGTCACAAAAATGGTCTTACAGTGGCAAAAAGAAATGTTATGGGTTGTTGCGGTGCAAGAATTAATGTCAATGTTTATTTCCTACGATGTGTTTGTTTAAAAACACACAGGATGGGGGACCTACTTATAAATACAGGGGAAACTGATCACAATTAGATTATTTTGGCAAATCATTCAGCCTTGTTTTATTTTAACATCAGTGACAGCTTGAAGTCTTTGTGCTGGTTGTGGATGAGGGTCTTTATTTTCTCAGATGGTAAAACTGACGTAAGAAGAACCGTTTTTCGGAGGTCAAGGACATTTAAGAACGAGACAGAACGTACTTGACGTCCAAACTCTAGAGGGGTCTCACCGAGTTACTATAACTCCAGTCCTCTGACTCTACCGCACTCCAGAACCTTCACTTTATTCTGCTGTAGCCAATGGCAGGACCCAAATGTTGTCTTTTCATCTAAAATTTTTCACTCTTTAATATCAAGAACAGGACGTCTTCTCTAAAATATCGACTTTTTATCTGAAAATTGTTTTTTTTCCTCAGTTTTTTTTCCTTAATCTCAAATATTGGACTTTTCTCCAGGTTTGACTTTTAATCTAAAACGCTGACTTTTTGCTAATTTTGACTCCTCACGATTTTGAACTTAAAATCTCGTAATCCAACTTCATATCTCAGATTTGACTCAATTATCCCAAATTCAACTTTTTGTCTTAAAATTTTGACTTCACCGTGTCAACATTTTTCTTTTTCACACAATGTTTTGGAGGTTTTTTAATCTAAAAAAATTTAGATTTTCTCTTTTTTTTGTTCGTTTCAAAATTTTTACACTTTATCTCAATTTTTTTCTTTCAGCCCAGAAATTTGGATTATTTTCCCCCTCTATTTTGCTAAATTTCAACTTTTATCCAAAAACTGTGACTTGGCTTTGTGAGACTGAGATGGCCACTCCAGAACCTTCCCTTCATTCTGCCGTAGCCATGTTCAGCTTCTTGACTGAAGAGTGCAAATTTGAAAATGAACTAAAATAGGAGAAAAGAAGTGAAGATTCTTCTTTGAAAGTGTTTAACTGCTGACTCGTTAGATCAAACTTGCTCCATGAATCAAAAACCTCTCTCCTCTCTCAGCTCAGACTCTGTTCACTCCAGAGAAAGAGAAAACAGTTCTCGTCTTTGTGCTCCGGCCGCTGCCCTCAGCAGGTGTCGGGATTAATCCTGACGGATGGAAAACGGAAAAACATGGAGACGATTTTCGCTGCCAAACGCGTTGAAAGAACGTGAGACGTCGCGTTGGGAATGTTCGAGCCGTAATCCACGAAGATGAATCATGACGCTGTAATCGCAGTTGTTACAATTACACAATAGGATTTACTACGCTGAGAGGAATGCAGGGGGAGAGGAAGTGTGTGTGTGTGTGTGTGTGTGTGTGTGTGACAGCAGTACGAAGTATCTATCAGTGTTGCAAGATTCAGACTTGGCAAAGAGAAGAGCAGTGATAAGAGAAAAGAAGATGAAGAGAGGAAAAGTTCATGAAGAGGAGGAGTTAGAGAAGTTAAAATAATTAAAGGAGTAAAGAAGAAATAAAGAGGAGTGAAGAGAGAAAAGAAAAACTGAGAAGAAAAGATGAAGTGTTAAGTGAACTGATAAGGGGGAGGATATAAGGAGGAAATGCAAAAATAAGCATTAAGAAAGAGGACGAAGAATTAAAAAAGAAAACTGAGCAGGAAACAAGAGGCAAACATAAAGACGGGGAAATAAAGAAAAGAAAAGGAGTTGATAAAGAGGCGCTTAGGAAAGGTGGCAAGGAAATAAATAAGGAGAAAGTCATGAAGGAAGAAAAAATATGTGAGATTACGAGGAAAGAGGGGAAAGAAAGGAAAGAAGACAAAAGGGCAAGGAGAGAAGGAAACCGAGAAGAAGAAGTGAGTGGACGGAGAGATTTACGGAAAGGAAAGTGAACACGAGATGGAACGAGGAAGCAGAAAAAGAGAAACAGAGGGAGGAGAGGAAAAGAAAAGTAAGAGATGGAACAAAGATAAATGAAAAGGAAACAAAAAAGCATGAAATTGAGATGAAGAAAGGATGAAAGATGCTACTTTTTCATCTCTTTTTTCACCATTTTTGCTTCTTTCTGTGCTTTTCCAACTCCAGAATTTTCTTGCAAGGATTTTTTTTGCATTTTGTCCATTTCTGAATCTTTTCACTCCTTTCTGCCTCTTTCGGACCATTTGTTTTAAATATATCTTCTCACTATTTTCAAAGTTCACCACCAATATTTTCTTGCCATTTTTTTTGTTATTTTTGCCCATTTTTGCCACTGTACGACCATTTTTGTGACAAACTTGGTATTTTCCAAGTTAAATCTCAACTTTGGCCATTTTTATCACCACTTTTCTCGTTTTTGCTCTTTTCTAACATTTTTAAAGTTAGTCATGTTTTCTTGAACATTTTGTTTGTGCCCATTTTCGACACTTTCACTCTTTTGACACTTTTGGACAAATTTTTTGCAACAAATGGACATTTTTCCAAGTTAACTCCCAACTTTCCTCCCATTTTTGTTGACTTTTGGCCACTTTTGTCACTTTTTCCACCATTTTAGATACTTTTAAAAATTTTCATGGTTTCCCCAAAAATCTTGTTAGTTTTCATTCTTTTTTTTTGCTATTTTTTGCGACTTTTCGAGCTTTTCCTGGATTTATCTCAAGTTTTATGCCAATCTTTGTTGCTTTTTTGGCATTTTTACCTCCTCAAACTAAGCCTTATTTCTCCTCTTTGTTAATTTTTTATACTTTTTGGCCACTTAAGTAACTTTTCTCTCTTTTTTTGACACTTTTGAACCTTTTTTTGCAGCAAATGACTATTCCTCAAGTTTAATCCCAACTTTCTTGCTATTTTCATTGACTTAGGCCATTTCTTCCATTGCTCACTCTTTTTTTGTCACTTTTTTCACCATTTTTGCTACTTTCTAAATTTTTTCCTACAGTTTTCTCCAAAATTTCTTTCTAAGTTTTAATGCTTTTTGACCAATACAGTCACTTTGCACTCTTTTTTGCTACTTTTGGACTGCTTTTTGCAATTTCTTTTGAGTATATCCAGGTTTTATCCTAATTTAAATGCCCATTTTTGTTGCTTCTTTGGATCATATTTACCTCCTCAAACTAAGTTTTCTTGCTCCTCTTTGCTGTTTTTGCCTCTTTTCTCCACTTGTATAGTTTCTTTTGTAAAGGTAGTTTTGAGTAACTCTGGTGTGGAACAGAAAACATCTGCTGTAAAAACTGTAGCTGATATTTTGACACATTTATAGAAATATTTCATTGTCTGACATTAAAATATTACAACAGGACAGATTTTGTTTGAGTCTAATTTGAGATTAATTGCACAGAGCTCGTCCTGTGTCATAATCTCTTCATCAAATCAGAATTTAGTGATGACCTAAAGCTGTTCACCGATAGTGAACTCTGGAGCGTTTGTGACGTAACGTCCCTGAAACGTTGGGAGGTGAAGCTGCACACAAAGCTGAAGCTGGCAGGAATGTTTAAATCATAAAGCTGACAAAAGCCTGTAACAGCTACTTATTTCTAAAGGTTAACTCTAAGTGTTTTTATTGTTCTGCGGTGCCAACACCAAAGCATAAACACTGACGCTGGCACGTAGAGGCAAGACAAGAGATAATAAGTAGAGAGATGTTACTACAAGCCTGATGATTTATGGGAAGTGGGGGTGGGAGCATCCGAGCGGCTCTCTGAGTAACTTCACTTCAACTATGTGAGGTCAGGAAAGTCTTTTTGTGAGATTCACTGTTTCTGTTTCTCATCCAGGTACGCCGGAGTCTCTGGAAGAGAAAGAGCGCCAACTCTCCACCATGATCGGTCAGCTGATCAGTCTGAGGGAGCAGCTCCTCTCCGCCCACGACGAGCAGAAAAAGATGGCGGCCTCGCAGCTGGAGAAGCAGAGACAACAGATGGAGTTGGCCCGACAGCAGCAGGAGCAGGTACATCAACCAGGGAGAGACATTGTTTTCTAGATTTTAAATAACAGAAGTTTCTGCGTCTCTTTAAACTCCTGAAAAAGTCTCCACATTGTTGGTGTTGGTTTTCACAGACAACTTTAACTGTGATGAAAAAAACATGAAAAATTGACAATGGTGAAACTTCTACTATTTTTTCCCACAGATAAATGCAAAAACTTTGACTGTTAAACTTGAAATTTTGACGGTTGTATGCAAAAACTTGATTTTTTGGTCAAAAGTTTCAGCAAAAGTTTGACTACTGAGCTTCTAATTTGAATAATAAGTTTAAAATTTCAACTTTTGCCTCATAATTTTGACTTTTTTTGTCAAAATTTTGACTGTTTATCCCAAAACTTTGGCTTTTTATCTCAAAAAATTTAACTATTGAACTCAAAATTTGATTTATCGGTTTAAAATTGTCCAACTTTTGCCCCATAATTTTGACTATTCATCTAAAAATTTTGACTTCTTTTCTAAAATTTTTTGACTTTTTCATCACAAAACCTTAAAACTTATATTTTAATATTTTTAGGTCAAGATTTGAACTTTTGCCCAACATTTTCACTATCTTAATATTAGACTTAAATCTTATAATTTTGGCTTTTATCTCAAAATTTTGACTTTTAAACTCAAATTTTTTCATTTTTTTTTAATTATTATTACTATGTTTAAAATTTCTACATTGACCTCATTATTTTGACGATTTTTCCACATGATTTTGACTATTTATCTCAAGATTGTGACTATAAAACTCAAAATTTGACTTCTTAGTTAAAAGTTTCACCTTTTGCCCAATCATCCTTTACTATATACCTCAAAACCAGACAATCTCTCTTATAATTTTGGCTTTTTAATCTCAAAATTTTGCCTTTTAAACTCAAATTTTTTATTTATGAATTTATTTTATTATTATTATTATTATTATTACTATGTTTAAAATTTCTACATTTACCTCATAATTTTGATTATTTTTCCACATGATTTTGACTATTTATCTCAAAATTATGATTATTTAACTCAAAATTTGACTTCTTAGTTAAAAGTTTCACCTTTTGCCCTATAATTTTTTACTTTATACCTCAAAATCAGACATTCTCTCTTATAATTTTGGCTTTTTAATCCCAAAATTTTGCCTGTTAAACTCAAATTTTTTTACTTTTCCTCTTATTATTATTACTATTATTATTTTGTTTAAATTTTCTACATTTACCTTATTATTTAGACTAATTATCTCATGATTTTGACCATTCACTTGACTTTTGCCCCATATTTTTTTTTACTATATACCTCAAAATCAGACATTCTCTCTTACAATTTTTAATTTTTCTCTCAAAATTTGACTTTTAAACTCAATTTCTTTCTAGTGTAAAATATCCACTTTTGCCCCTTTTTTGACTATTTATCAAAAATTTTGACTATTAAACTTGAATTTGACTTTTTAGTTAAGAATTTGAACTTTTGCCCCAAAATTTTGACTAATTTTTCTAAGAAATCATGACTTTAATATCTCAAACTTTTATATTTTAGCTCAAAATTTCGACTTATTTCTCTTAATTGTGTCTCATAGTCTCAGAGTCAGTCAGTGAATTTGTCTCGTCTAAAACTCTTAACTCTTTTAGTTCTTCATGGTTCTTCCAATTCTTGACAAATGGTCTATTATTTTTTCGTCTCGCTGTTTTTTTTTCCGGGGGGCAGCTGCCACCCTGTGCCCCCCAGTAGCTCCGCCCCTGCATGGGTCTGACATCACTCCTGACCTTTGACCTCCTGTATTTGGACTAAAATAGATCGTTACCTCATCCTAAATCTGCTTAAATGTGAGGAAGCATGGCTCTCCAGTTCTGTTGGCTTGAAGTAAAACAAAGGCTTAAGTTCTCTTTTGTTTGTACACTTTTAAAGCTACAGCCAGGATTTTCGGTTCGGTCAAATTTTGGCGCCCCCTGTGGACTACATATGACACGTTTTCTTTTTGCAATATTCTAACTTGTTGTGTCCCTCATTATGAAGGTCTTGTTTGATTTTAAAGCCTAAAGAAGCATAAGTTTGGGTTTTATTGTTTTTAATGACCAGTAATAATCATAATAGGAGCTTTAATATTTGCTCTTTTTTGAATAAACATATTTTAAACAAAAAAAAAAAAAACATGACTCGTGAATAAATTCAATTCTAGATTCTTTAATAAACTTGCTTCATCATTTTTTATTTTAAATCTATTTTTAACATAACACCTTAAAGCTCCCAGGTGAAATTCTCTATGTTGATTTTGGCGCCCCCTGTGGACAAAGTTACGACTCTTAGATCTTTGCTTGTCTTGTTCTGAATATATACAAGCTAAATAAAGTTGTTTTGTCCTTTATTCACCATCTTTAATCCCTCAAATCAAAGGTTTTATGTCTGTAAGTTGCCTCGTCTGACACCTACCCCCCTCACAGTATTTGTAGCTATTGAAAATTAGGTTTACTTTAATTTGTTTAATATCTTTCTGCATTTTTTTTTTCACTTTTGGAGGCCATTTAAGGGTTTACTTGTTGATTTCAGTTTGTTTTGTTACCGTTTAAGAAGTTCTCACAGGAGCTTTAAGTTTGTCACATGATTTATTTTATTGACTAAGATGCAGAGGTGAGAGAACTTGAAGCTTTTTGATCGTTTTGGAGCTTTTGTATTTTATTATCGGAAGCAGGGAGAGCTGTGAGGAGGTTAAAAGTTGGGGGTGACATTTAAAGAGGGGCTTGTAGCGTAAATAACCTGATCCACTTTGCTCCTGATATTTGTTTATAACTAGAAGATAATGGTTGTTGTGGACGTGTCGGAGGTGTCAGGTGTTGGATGTGAAACAAACAGAGCGTGTGACAGAGAAAAACACAGAGATGAGTCACTTAAGCGTTTAGGTGAGCAGCTCTTTGTTTTTCTCTCTCTCTTTTTCCCGACACGTTACTATCGGTCGACGTACGTCAGGCTCTGTTTGGACAAGTCCACACCTCCCATCACAACACATTCCACCTCTCTGCGCTCCACAAAGGATGGAGAGAGTGAAAAGAAAGACAGATTCCAATATCAGCAGCCAGTCATTTGGCTGTTGAGACTTGATAGGATAATGCCCCCGAGACAAACCCGGAGAAATCTGCCTTTAATGAAATATGACATGTGTGCAAATGGGGCGCCGCCTCCCATTCAGCAGCCTGTAATTACATTTCAGAATAAATATACTAAACGGCTCCTTAAGAAAAAAGAGACGCAGCTGCTTGACTTTTCTGACTCAGAGTGGGCGGGGCTTGACGTTGACGCGCTGCCCCTTTAAGAGCGTTAACCTCTGGGACTCGGCCTTTCACTTTTGGCTTCAGATGTTTTTTATTAGACGTTTTTCGAAGCAACAAAGGAGGAAAACAATCGCCGCTCCTGTTCGCCACCAGAGGCGGGATTGTGGATTCTGGAGGCATGCTGGGTAACCTGGTAAACATGTCAATCACGCAGATGAAGTGTCAGTTAAGAGACTTGTTCAGGAACTTTCACGCTGCTAATGGCGTTGATTCCTTGTAGCATCCATCACGCTGAGCTGAGGCGCTTTGAGATAAAGATCTGAGGTCAAACAGACGCCGAACTCTCTGCCACCGCGCCTCCGTCTCTGCAGCTCAAACCAGATCTCTCTGACCTTCTCTGCAGGATTTTCTCAGGCTCTGCTGCTCCACTTTCTCTCTGAGCTTTAAACGCAGCATGACCTTTGACCTTAGATCTTTCATGCAAATACATTTTTTATCGTTATTATCTTATCTTATCTCATTGCAGAGGCCCTCGATGCTCCAAAAAATGCACCAAAAATAATTCTCCTGTCTGCACAAGTCAACTTATGAACTCAAAAACTCAAGATAAAAACTTATTACTGCAAGATAAAAAAAAAAAAAAATGCCTGCAGAGAAAAAAGCTCCAAAACAGGAAAAGTGCATCAGTTTTTTGTGTATAAGTTGATTTTGAGACATTTTTTACTTTTTATCTTTATAATTTGATTCTTCCTCCTCAGAATCTTCACTTTATAATCTCGAAATATTGACCATGATTTCAAAACTTTGACTTTTTATATAAAGATTTCAACTTTTTATCTCACAGTTTGAGTATTGTCTTCAGTTTTGACAGTTTCCCCTAATAACTTTTACTTTTTAATCTCAAAACTTTGACTTTTTATCTCAAAATGATGATTTTTATCTCAAAGTTTTGGCATTATTGTATTACAATTTAATTCTTTCCCCTCTTATTTTCATTATTGATTCATTTATTGAAAAATTCCGACTTACGATTTGAAAATTATGACTTTTGATCTTTGAGTTTGGACATTATTATCTTAAAACTTTGACTTTTTAATCTAAAATTTAACTTTTTCTTTTTTTTAATCTCAAATTTTTGACTTTTTAATCTCAAATTATGACTTTTTATCTCAAATTTATTATTTTTTGTCTCAAAGTTTTGGCATTATTATATTACATTTTGACTTCTTTCCCCTATAGTTTTCATTTTTGAGTCATTTATCGAAAAATTCTGACTTACGATCTGAAAATTATGACTTTATATCTTTAAGCTTGGACATTATTATCTCAAAACTTTGACTTTTTTATCTAAAATTTAAATTTTTCTTTTTTTTAATCTAAAATTTTTGACTTTTTAATCTCAAATTATGACTTTTTTGTCAAAACTTTGACATTATTATCTTAAAACCTTAAGTTTTTATCTAAAATTTTGACTTTTTTCCCCATTATTTCACTTTTTTTCTCAAACCTTTGACTCAAATATCTCAAATATCAACTTTTTATTTCACAATTTTGACACTGAGGTTGGTGTATCAGAATAATAATAATAATAATATATCTCAGTTTTGTTTTATTATAAATATCAATGGTCTGAAGAACAAGCTGAGGAAAATACAACATATCGAGGAATTTTGTAAAATTATTTTCTGTAAAACACAATTCTTTATTTATACATACTCGATATCTTGTGCTGATATTTCAATTTTTACACCTTTATTTTGTACTTTCCTATATTTTGACACTTTTTTAAATGACAGTTGTCTGTAATGAAAAAGCAGTTTCCCTGAGGGATCAATAAAGATTTTCCGATTCTTGTTTCCAAAATGTGTGACAAATGAAATGAGCTGTGATTCGCTGAAATACAAGTTCCAAGTTCTGAAGCATCAAATGTTTTTATGTCATGTTTCTATTTGCTCCAGAGGCTAAAATATAAAGTTGATGGTGAATTAAGATGTGATTTCCAGATTTGAAGAGATTGTGACGACTTGTTCTCATTTACAAAGACAGTTTTAGGTCACAAACCTTGGTTTTCTTAAGATAATCCAGTTTTTAGGTTTGTTTTTGCACCAAAATTTCAATACACTGAACAAAAATTTCGTCCAGACTAAACTAAAATACAAGGACGAAGTAATGACTCGAAGGAAAAAATTACTAGGACCACAGCCTCAAAGACGAAAATACTGGGACTCGACGACTTTAGAGAGATTCACTAGGATTTTTTATGACTTGTGAGTAGAAAAATTACTGAAAATAAAAATGACGCGCCTTAAACATCACCTTATGTAATTAAATTTATGTATTTTTTTGAATTCTGTTATGTAGTGAAGTACTTTAGATGACATGGTTGAATGTCTAGATGGTGTTATTTAAAAAGTATGAGATTAAATAATAATATTTTAGCTCACAACCCAAATACAAAAACTGTAGAGGTTTCTGGTTTGACTCTGAAACAAAATGTTTTCCTGTTAGAGGAGATGATCGCTGCTATAGTTTTATTTACATTCTTCCCTCTTTCTTTCTCTCTCTCTTCGTGTGTGTGTGTGTGTGTGTGTGTGTGTGTGTGTGTGTGTGTGTGTGTGCTCAGATTGCCAGACAACAGCAGCAGCTCCTGCAGCAGCAGCACAAGATCAACATTCTCCAACAACAGATCCAGGTGAGTTTCTACTTTCTCACTTTAACTCAGTGTTTCACAACTTTATTCAGACTTCGAGCTCATTTTTACATTTTTACAGTTTTACAGCGACTCCAGAGACATTTTAATTGCATAGATAATGTCTCAGCAAAATAATATGTTGTGGCTTCATCGCCCGAACAACAACAAAGTTCACCTCGAAGACGTAACATGTTTTGACTCCCATGAGGAAACTGTTGTGTGTTTTGGTTCCCAAGAGTGAACTTATCAAATGTGGATCCCAAGTTTGCACTTTTGTGTATTTTGGCGACTGGTGGCCCTTTTCCACTGACTCGTCTCAGCCCTACTCTACTCTCCTCTACCCGGTTTGTGTTGTGTTTCCATTAGCGCGGTACTACGCGTCAGACGCCAGTTTTTAGTACCTACTCTACCCTGGTTCTAAGAGAGTAAAGCTGATACTAAAAGGTGACGTGGACGGACTGCCGGTCACTCATTGGTCAGAGAATGTCGTCTCTGCAGCTTCTGACTCTGAACAAATCACTTACAAGAGGCAAAGGAATAAGTCAGCGACGGGTTTTTAATGACATTTAAACCTGACGGCACAGAANCCGCGTGCAGCAGCACCAGGCTGTTGTTTACCTCCGTTGTCATGACGACCCACATTGAGCCGCTGTATTACTTTAATGAAATCTTTTTAAAGCTTTTTTTTTTCCTTTAAAGACCACGGTGGCACATATGTTAGTACAAAATGATGTTTGTGTGGCGTTATAGATGAACATGCACGCACTTCTGCGCAGCACTTTAGCGCAGCTGTGTTATAAGATCCACGCCCACCGTGAGTCTGTAGTCGGGCTAGAGGAAAAGAACCAAACCCAGTAGAGTAAAGTCGGGGCGATAACACATTGGTTCCTGACCACAAGGTTGAAAAACACAGGTTTAACTCATTCATTCCTCCGTCTTTATCCTTCTCTCTCTTTCTCTCTCTCTCTCTCTCTCTCTCTCTCTCTCTCTCTCTGAAGAAGCTGATAATTGTCGTCTCTCCTCCTCCGTTATTATCTGATCTGTTATGATCGGGAAAACAACAATAACTCCAGAGGTCGTGACCTTTCTGTCTTCGCTCCACGTGTCATCGAGAGCTTCCACAGTTACACACACACACACACACACACACACACACACAGCGGTGATCCAGTAATTGGCCTGGTTATGGCCGGATCATTTAGCGTTGCATTGATTACACAGGGATCGATATCCCAGCATCCTCTGGGGCTCTTCAAGTTGTCTATTTATCAAGACGTGTTTCCTCTCTTTAGGCTCGTTTGTCCTGTTTATCTTTGCTGCAGCTTTTGTGATATTTAAAAATACAGACGCAGAGATTCATGATGCATAAACAGCAGCGAGCCAAGTGTTGCTAAATTTTATTATCCAGTTTTATTCTTTTGACACTTTTAGACCTTTTTTTTTTTTGCTGCTCTCTGACTATTTTCTGAGGTTCCTCCAAAATGTTCTTGCGTTTTTTTCCTTCTACCATTTTCGCCACCTTAAACTTATTTTCATAGCTTCTTCTTGCCCTTTTTTGCCACTTTTGGGTCTAAATTGTTTCTCTGTCAAAAGTATTTTTCAACAGTTTCTCTCTTCAGTTTAGCAGGGTTGAGTTGCAAAATCAATTTATGTTGTGATTATTATTAGGTTCATATGTGTTGTTCGACAAATACATTTTTGGAATCGAACATTGACAGTTGATAACACAGTATGACAGTATGACAACAACCAATACCAGTTTTCTTTCTTTTGCTTTTTCCCAAATTTTAGTCACTTTCCATTCTTTTTTTGCCACATTTAGACCATCTTTTCCCACTTTCTCACTATTTTCTTAGTTTTCTCTGTATTTGTTTCCACTTTTGCCACCTTAGACTTATTTTTATAGCTTCTTATTGCCACTTTTGAGCACTAAAAATTGTTTTTCTGTCACATTTTTCCACAGTTTGTCTCTTTGGTTGAGTAACATTGAAATAGCACTTTCTGGCGCAGTCATATTTCGGTTCGTACTTGTTTTTAATCAAGTACATTCTTTGGAATCAAATCATTTTTTTGCTACTTTCTGACTATTCTCCAAGTTTTGTCCCATTTTTTCTTGATGTATTTTTTGGTTTAAACCATTTTTTGCCACCATAAACTTATTTTCATAGCTACTTTTGCTGTTTGTGGCACTTTGGAGCAGTTTTATTGTTTTTCTGTCAAAGGTAGTTTTCCACAAACTGTCTCTTTGGTTGAGCAGGGCTGAGTAATATTGCAAAAGCATTTTATAGTGCGATTATTTTTAAGTACATATGTTTTGTTTAACGAAAAACATTTTTGCATTTGGCCAATGGCAATCAATTAATTGCAGTATGACAACGAATTAATGTGATTTTTTCTTTTGCTTGTGACTGCTTTATGCCCATTTTAGTCACTTTCCACTTCTTCTTTTGCCATTTTAGACCATTTTTTTCTGCTACTCTCTGACTATTTTTCCAGTTTCTACCCACGTTTCCCTGCTCTATTAGTTTTTCAACCATTTTTGCCACCTTAGACTTATTTTTATAGCTTCTTCTGCCACTTTTGAGCACTTGTTTCTCTGCCCAAGGTAACTTTCCACAGTATGGTAGAATGATTTTAGCTTCATATGTGTTGTTAATCGTGTACATTTTCTGCAATTGTTAATTGAGAATTCATTAACGGCAGCATGACATCAACCAATGTGATTTTTTCCTTTGCTTGTGACCATTTTTTGCCCATTTCATAGTCATTTTCTGACTCCTTTTGGACCATTTGTTTTACTAGTTTCAGTCTATTCTTCAAGTTTACTCCCAATTTTTCTTGCTCTATTGTTTTTTTTAACCATTTTTGCCACCTTAAGCTCATTTTCATTGCTTCTTCTTGCTGTTTTGCCACTTTGCAGCACTGAAATGGTTTCTTATGTTAAGTTAACAGTTTGTCTCTTTGGTTGAGCAGGGTTGAGTAACTCTGGTGTCGAACAGAAAAAATCTTCTCCAAAAACTGTAAGGTTACCAATATTTGGAGACATTTGTGGTTACATTTTGCTTTGTCTGTGATTAGAATATGGCAGCAGACCATATTGTGATTGAATCTAATTTGGGATTAATTGCTCAGCCCTAATTCTCACTGCTTTGTTTTTCTAAGTGGTTGAATTAAAGCTGAATTAAAGCTTCAGTCTCATCTCCTGGATCCTCCCGCTCACAGTGAGATCTAGTTAGCGAGGGCTTGTTCTCTCCCCCCTCGTCTTCTTCTTCTCTCTGCTTTTTTTTTTTTTTATTACAAGGTCCCACCCTTGGATCTTAATAAAGCTCGGATCGGACTTCATTAGGCCCCCGAGCCCCGGGGGATAGCGCGGCCGTAAAAACCTCCTCCTGGTGCTTGGATCCTCCACCACGCTGTGAAGCAGGGATACTGTGTCATGTTTGGTTTTGAGGATGAAGGGCTAGAGAGAAAATAGCTCCTGAGAGCAGCGTGTTATCATGTAAAGCTTCACAAGCATCTGCTGTAAATTCAAGTGAAACCCACTCCCTGGTATCTCTCGTTTCACACTTATTTTCTGTGTGAATTAAGTTTAACATGCATGGCGTGACTCAGACCTGCTGTTTAGTGAAGGTGCAGGAGTTTCTGAGCAGGAGAAGAAAAAAAAAAGAACAACAACATGCAGCTTTCATTCAGAGGTGCTGAAATGTAACAGCTGCTTTTGCATCAAGTTCTTATTATTTTCCAAACATTTCTTAACAACAAACCCAGCTTAGTGCAAAGCATATGGTCTATCTACTGTACAGAGGTTGAGAATTATTATGGCTAAGCTCCAGGGCTTAGTCACCGGGGTACGGGCTGTTTACGCTGTGTCGGATGTGTGTTGGCTTTAAACACACAGGCAGCGCTGCACCGGTCTGTTTCCACTTATCAAATCCAGACCTGGGCTCCTCTTAGGCCAATACTCAGAGGATCTGACCAAATGCTACTGTTTCAGCGCAGAAGAACGAGCTCCAGAGCGGATAGGAGTGTGTCTTCATTTGAAAATGGTCCAGATGGAAGAAATCAGACAATGAAACGCAGTAAAAGAGGCGCAGACACGCCGTCTGTTTCGCCATCCTTCAGCGATTAATCAGCATTAATTTTACGGCTCATAATCGTGTTTTGAAACTTTTATGGAACGTCGTTTAAACCGTTTCGTTTCTGATTTACGAGCAGAGATGATGAAACCGAGTCGCTCACGCCGGCTTTGTTGTTTCTTTCTCTTTGTGTGACTCGGATGTTGTGAGGAGACGAGGGGGAGGCAGAGTTCAAAGTGACCCAGGTTTCCTGTCATGTGGTTTTAAATGGTGTGGAGAGCCAGCGGGGGACGTCCACGGGTTAAAGAAACGCTTCCGAACGAAGGCCCCGTTCTGATAGATACAGTTACACACACACACACAGGAGTAAAGAAACAATACTGATAATGAAGCACAAACACACACACGTCTAATCATACACATGAGGACATCTGATATTAACATCCTGGAAACATATGGATGGTTAATAAATAATCCTAGAAAGACACACACATGCTCACACACACGCTCACACACACACACACACACACTGGGAGCGGTGCTGAGCTCTTTGTGCTGCAGGCAGAGCGGCCCAGCCCAGCGTCAGCGGCGGTGGCGGTGGCGGTGGCTGACAGGCATGTGTCTTTGTTAAGTCAGTCCCTATAATGGCTCTCATATGTGGCCCATTTCCTTCGGGCCCACAAAGGCACAGGCCCCAACCGCACCGCCCGGGCCCTAGCTAACAGGCTAATTAATGACTGCAAAGCCGCACTCCTCCTCCTCCTCCCTCTCTCTGTTCTTCGTTTATAACTCCTCTGTCTCCTCCTCCTCCTCCTCCTCCTCCCTGAACATTTCGATCTTTCTGTTTTTACTTTTCAGTCCCATCCTGAGCTGTTTTCTTCTCGTGTTTATCATCTTTACAGAGCGCGGCCCCCTGTTGAAAAGACACTCCCCCAAAGTTTTTCTTGATGAATTTATTGATTTAACCTTTATGCAGCTGAGAATAGAATATAAGTTTATCGTCTGACACAAAGAAGGTGACAGAAATTCATCTTTTGACAGGCCTCAGTTTAGGGTGACCATATTCTGTTTCTCTGAAAAGAGGACTTGCGTGGGTCAGGGGTCTTTCTGTGCTTCTAACTCAGTTAAACAAATATTCTGAATTCCCCAGAAAAGAACACTTTACCTGGATATACTGAGAAATAGCCCAAAACACTCACAAACAGTTGCTTTATAAATAATGTATTTATTATTTTAAAGCAATTCTCCTAAACAATATAATCAGTCACATACAAATATGGCATGTTCTAGTCTTTAATAGTTATTGACTCAAGTTCTGTAGCAACAAAAGTATTCAGATGTTTAACAAAATAAGAAATAATCATCGCTCTTAAGTCTGACACTTACACCTTAGTTAGGAAAAGTGAGGTAGAGAACCATTCTTCAAGATAACCTCCCAATTATCAGTTACGTAAAAATAGAAATAATGCCTCAAAATATTAAACAAAAATAAAAAAGAGAGGTAGCCTGTTCTTAAATGTTTTGTTGTGGCGATATGGGCTTGCAGATCGTTGGAACCATTATTAGCCACAGAGACATAAGTTCCAGCTTTGCAGACTGTACATTCTGCCTCCCATTTGTCACGACCCGGATGAAAACAGGGGAACTTTTTTCACATGTCATCAGTGAAATGACATTTGCGTTTTGGCGTTTTCTTTCTGTTGGAGTGTTCTCTGGCAGTGTGCCTACCTGCCTGTCAGCCTGAGTGAGTGAGTGTGGAGCCTCTGTACTGATTTGTGAATGAATGAATACATGTTCCGGGGTTCGGCTCAAACTCCACCTCTCAGAGTGTGTTTCTAAAGGAACCACTCAACGTGAATGATAAATACACTGGTCTGTGACGCGCTCAAGCTCAGGCAAGATCAAAAACCCGGACATTTGAAGGATTTTATAAACCCCGACCGGACAGGCTCTTAAAAGAGGACATGTCCGGGCAAAAGAGGACGTATGGTCACCCTAGTTTATTGTCTGACACAAAGAAGGTGACAGAAATTCATCTTTTGACAGGCCTCAGTTGCATCAAAGACACACATTCACCATCACACTTGTACACACACACAGAACAAGAACTTTAAAAGACCTGAGTAAAAAATACACATAGTAAAAAAAATATATATATATACACATTCTACTGGGTTAAGTAAAAGCTTATTGAGATTTAAAACCAACCAGTCCAAAAGGTAGAAGCATTTTATAATAGACAAAACACTTAAATATTCATACAATAAAGAGTAGAAACAGGGACTGTCAGAAAAATTAAAAAAGTTAACCATCTGCTTTAAAACAGGGACAAAGACAGACTGCCTTTCATTGCACTTTTTCTGAAATCAGAGAAAATTTTGTATAATATTTATTTATTTAATTTATTTAACCTTTATTTTACCAGGAGTTTTTCCTATTGAGATAAAATAAATCTCTTTTACAAGGAAGCAGCACATGATGTTTCATAGTCAGCCACACAGTTAATGTCACATGAAAACAAAAACAAGAATTAAGTCAATAAAATGATAATAAAACAATGACTTTGTTTATCAACCACTTAATCATTGAAACATGTACAAACAGTCAAATGTGCCTTAAGTTATAAGTTTCTCCAGCTTTAAATGATCCTGCAGGTTCAGCCAAGATCCTAGAGCGAAGACGTTAAAAGCATTTTTACCAAATACTCTTCGAGTTAGAGGAATAACAAATAAAAAGTAAATATAAACACCAGATGATCAGCTCACCTCTTCTTCAGCCTCTAAACTGTTTTCGTGTAAACGTCTCCTACTGTTGTATCACCATCTACAGGCCTGACAGGATACAACAGCGTTTAAGTTCCTCAGCGTTTCCGTGGATACATTTTTACCTGTGTTTTTTTTGCGCTTTAGGGTGAAGTGTTATGAAACAGGGCTTAAACCAAGTCCATCACAGCCGGGGGTTAGATTATTGTGAATGTACGGAAAGAGAGGATAAGACATAACCCAATCACACACACCTCCTTATTTACTGAGTGATTAGTTTTAAAGTAACACAGGTAAACGTGTCCACATCATCTCCTTCCCTCGGCGTAACCCTGAATCAAAACCGAAGCTTTTCTCTCGTCAATAAAGCGCTGACGTTGGCGTAGCCTCTTAATGGCTCTTAAACCTGTGTTGAGACAAACAAGCACAAACACAATAATCCTCACACACACACGTATCAGAGCTAATGGAGCGGGTAAATGGCTGTTGGATGGACGGCAGCTCCTACGTCAGCACATACAGCCTCAGACACAATGACTCGGAAAGCTCTGGAAGGCTCCTAATGTGGATTGGACGCAGCAGCTATGGAGAATGGCTAACTTTTGACTCCGCAACGGCCTTCAATCCGCTGTATTAACCTGTGCATTAGAAAAACGCAAGTACAGTAAAGCTAAAGTATGTTGGAGGGTGTTATTCTGTGTTAAAAAGTAAACACACTGGCAAGATAGCAGAGTATTGATAGCTGTATTTTCTATTTCCAAAAAAATCTGCACAAAAAAAACCAAACAAATAACACAGAGCGGCTGAGAGAGAAGCTTCTTGTTATAGGTTGTAGAAAAGTGCTTAAGCGACAAAATGTGCTTTTCAGTGTCTTTTTTCAATGTTATAAAAAATGAAAACAGTAAATTTTAAAAAGTCCAAAGCTTTCCTTTGTATGAAATGTGAATAAAGACATCAATGACATGGACATGAGCACAAATTCTGGCCCAGGAACCAGAAGCAGCACGATTCCCTGCCAGTGTGAACCCTCTGGGAGACGCTGGCACTAACTGTGCTGTTGTGCTGGAATGATCCAGACGGAAGAAAATTCAGTGTTTGAAGGAATTTTTCCACAAGAGATACAGCTCTGGAAAACTTTAGAAATGGAAAGAATTGTATTTTAAGGTCAGAAATTCAACCATTTATCTCAAAATCTTTTTTTTTTTCTCAAAATTTTGCCTTTTATTTAATAATGTTGTCTTTATTTATTAGCAAAATTTCTACTTTTTATTTCAAAATGTTGACGTTTTATCTGAAAATTTTGACTTTCCATCTTAGACTGTTGTCTTTTTCTCATAATTTGGACCGTAAATGTTGAAGTTTAGACTTTTTTTCACATAATGTTAAATTGATTTCTTAAAATTTGGACTCTTATCTCAAAATTTTGACTTTTTCTCAGAATTTCATCTTCACTTTTCAAAATTTCCACTTTTTTTCTTAAAATATTGTCCTTTTATCTAAAACTTAGAAGCAAATCTCACCTTCAGTTTTCAGCCTCACATTAGAGTAAAAGCTTTTGATGTTTCAATGGTTTGATGTAATTTTCTGTCAAGTTTATAAATGTGTCTGTACATTGTGAAAACTTCACTGAAGCTTGATTTGAAGAAAATCGCAATATCTGCCAGAAAAATCACAATTAGATCTTTTTCTAAAATCGTTCAGCCCTAGTCGAAATAGGAAATGTCAGGGAATGTTAGTCCGTCAAAAAGAGTAAATTCAAGATCGATGCTTTGCTGAAGCTTCTTGAATAAAAAGGTCTGAAATTTTCCGCAATCTGACATCAAACACCTGAAGTTACAGTTTCCTCTGTCACTTGTGTTACTGTTAAAATGGCGTTAAAGATCGATGTGTGTGAATTATAAACCTGCTGTCTGTCCAGTGTTGTGATGGACGTCATGTGTTCATACCTGCAAACTGCACAATCAGTCATTTCTTCCTTTCTCCTCAAACGTATCAACACACACACACTCATACACACCCACACACACACACTCATACACACACACACTCATACATATATACACCACATACGCACTCATTGCCCCCAAACCCTCACAAGAGCACCATTAATTCTGTGTGTGTGTGTGTACACATGTTCCTTGTGCCTAGGTGTGTATGTCGGTGTGTCTGGTGGGCAGTTAGAGGAAGGGGGCCTTGTGTTTTCTTAGGGGCTGAGCAGAGAGGGGGCCCCCGCAGCACCACCTTCACCAGTCCATTCATCCCAGCCCCCCCTCCCTCTCCGTAAAAGAAGATCTTTGTGTGTTTGCGCTGGTGAAGCAGCCCCAGTCAGTCCCAGTGTTCCCAAAGGAGTACAATGAATGGGAGCATTTTGTCCCACTCTATAACCCTCCACCACCCCCCTCCACATCCCCCCCTTCTTCTTCTTCTTCTTCTTCTTCTTTTTTTAACGTAATTCGGACACACAGACTTCGTTTCATTCTCCCTTTATTCCCATTTCTCTTCGTCACAAGATGTCAGACAGTTTGTGCGTTTGTGTTTGTGTGGGAATGTCTCAGAAAGACCCCGAGCTCCCAGTGTGTGTGTGTGTGTGTGTGAGAGAGAGAGACAAGAGCCCCCCCTAAGCTATCTTGCTTTCCAGTGTGTGACCTAAACATGTTGTGTGAAGAGCTGGTCAGGTGATGAAGACACAATCGTGCTCCCAAACGTGACGCTTTAAAATCAAAGTCTTTACTTTTCTCAGCTCTTTGTTGAAGTGAAGACGAGCCAGTGTGTCCAGAATTCCTTCAAATTTTGGATGTTAGACCCTGATCAGTCTTCAGAGGGAAAAAAAGCACAATATTCGACCATTATCCTGCATGCAAACAGTTACATTTCGCATTTAGTTTGTGTGTGTCGTTGATGTCTGACTTTGTCTTTGCATGGTAGAGTTTGAACTGTCACTTGTAGATGTAGTGATGAACTGTGTTAACTGACAATGGTTTTCTGAAGTGTTCCTGAGCCCACGTGCTAATATCCTTTACACAATGATGTGGGTTTTTAATGCAGCGCCGCCTGAGGGGTCAAAGGTCACGGCCATTCAATGTTGGTTTTGNGCCTTGCTGCTTACGTGCAGAGATTTCTCCAGATTCTCTGAATCTTTTGATGATATTATGGTCTGTAGATGATGAAATCCATCAATTCCTGCAGTTGGACAAAGTTGAGAAACATTGGGCCTCATTCACAAAACGTTCGTACGCACAAATTCGTGCCTAAATCATGCGTACGAACGTTTGACGCACAAACCTGTGATTCATCAAAGTTTTCTTACCTGAATTTCTTCTTACTTTGCGAACAAATGTAGAACCTCCTCAGACCATGAGTGCGCACAAATAATGAATGATCAGCCTCCTAAAAAACTAAAAACACAGACTCTTTTCACTAAAAACATAACATTTTAAAACTACTTTCAGTAAAATAAAAAAGCCTTAAATAGAATTCATTGATTAAAAATTGCGCATTGGCTAAATTTATTAAAAAACCATGAAACTGACACATTTTTGTCCTAATCATGTTTATAATATTGAATCTGAAATAAAATACTAAGTTTAGATTAAAAATATAATCATGTGCATATCAAAATGTCACATTATTTTATGTTGATTAAATCATCGACTGCTCTGACAGTTTCATAAAGTTGTGCAAACTGAATGAAGATGAATGAATGATTCTAATTCACTAATTTGCGCACGGTGGTGCGAACAAAAACAGCTGGTGCGCATGTGTCATGAATCCGACGGTGATTTTGCGTATTTTCTCATTTCGTGCGGGGAGTGCGAATTTTTCTACGCTTTTATTCGTGAATGAGGCCCATTGTTCTTAAACTGTCGGACTATTTGCTCACGCAGTTGTTGACAAAGTGGTGATCCTGGCTCCATCATTTTGGGGATGATGCTCCTTTTATAGCCAATCATGACACTCACCTGTTTAAATCAATGATCCAAACAGCTGTTTTTTTCTGCATCAGCAACTTTAACAGACTTTTGTTCAACCTGTCCAAGACTTTTAGGAATGAGTCGCTTGAGAAAAAGAAAAAAGATAAAGTTCATCAGTTTAAACATTAAATATCTTGTCTTCGTAGTGTATTTCATTGAAAAAAGGTCAAGCAGAATTTGCAAAACATTGTATTCTGCCCCAACTTCGTTGCATTTTGGTTTGTTCAAACAGTTTTTAACAAAGGAAAAATTTATATGGACGTACAGTTGAAAGAGAGAAACAGAAAATAAGAAAAAGAGGAGGGTCAGTGAGAATAAAAACTGAGGGAATTTATCAAAGATGAGAAAAGAAAGCATTAGAGAGAATAAACATAACCTATTTGTAGTGAAAAGAACAAAATATAAGCTGGATCGGGGCAGTTTGAAGAGGCTGAACAACAAATAAAGATGCACATCCTTGAAAGACGAGTGGAACAAAACAGCTTTAAAACAACAGAGAGCGATAACAGCGTCTTTCATGTGAGCTTGAAAGACTTTAAAAGTGTGGGTTCGTCTGAGTTAAGGGCTGAAGGCTCCGACTGAGGAGAGCGAATCAAAGATGAGCCTGCGGGAATCTATTAAAGCTGCTTGTACTTATAAGCACCGGACTGTCTCCCTCTCTTCTCCTCCATCTCTGCCTTTATGTCATCCCTTTCTCTTTTTAAACTTCTCTTTCTCTCAGAAATGTCTCCTTTCCCTCTCATCTTTATTCTTGAGTGAAACTTTGGCTTTTAAATAAGTTAAAAGATGGAGAAGTCATGAAGGTGTAAAGGACTTTTTTTTCACTTCTTTCTCAGTTTTCTTATTTTCTCACTTCTATTCCTTCATTACCAAACACTTTTTGTGCTTTTTACTGACTTTTTTGAAGCTGTTTGCCTCCTTTTCTGCACTCTTTCTCCCCAGTTAAAGGAATTTCCTGATGAAATTAAAATTCACAGACTTGTCGAAACTCATTGGCTGACATTGACGTCTGTGGACAACAAATTGTGTTTTTCTCCGCGGTGAGCTGAGGGACGGTCTGGTGAAGCTTGTCCATTGATATCAGGGTTATAAACCCAGTGCACTAACAAACTGAGGCCTGTAGGTGGCAGTGGTGCTTTCTGTCTATGTGAGATCAGCAAGGATTATGAGAAGAGACGACATACAGACCGACAATAGCAGACATTAAACATAAAAAATGTTCAAGATCACTTAGAAAGGCGTTTTAAAAAGTTCAGTGTTAGAGTTTGTGTTATTCAAAACTTTGATGCCAGTATTTTAATTTTTTTACTAGAAACAAGTATTAGTTCCAAATAATCAGTTATCAGCCTCATTGGTTACTCATAATAAGTATTAGTGGTAGTATTAAAATGTCATATTTTTATTGATTGAATTGTTTGGTTTAATAAAACCCTCATTCCAATGAGGTTGGGACATTGTGTAAAACAAATAAATAACAGAAAACAATAATTCGCAAATCCTGTTTAACCTATATTCAACTGAATACACCACAAAGACAAGATATTTCTTGTTCTAACTGATTTATTTATTTATTTTTAAATAAATGTTCACTCATTTTTCCCTGGGAAAGTAAAGGAATGTTAAAAAACACCTGTTTGGATCATTCCTCAGTACTGGCTCTTAAAAAAAACAAACAAAAATACCAAAAGCAAAAACAAAAAAGACAAATCAGTCCGTCAAGAAACAATACTGGTTAAAAATAGGAAAAAAAAACAATTAAGGTTCAAATTTTTTGTCATATCAACCAAAAAAGTAAAATTCTCAGTCGATAGAATGCTGACTTTTTTTTCTGAATAATATCAAAAACAAAGTATTTGACCTTTTTTTCAATGTAGAAATGCTCCTGAGACAACAAACACGCAACTTTAGCTCCATTCTTTAAGCTCAAATATAACATTCATCTGTCGCGTGTTTATTTTCATCAGGGTTGTAGAGTTTTATTATTGTAGCCATTAACTGGAGCTGCAGCCCCACCTAGAGGACAGGGCATGTACTGCAGCTTAGCTTTGCATTTTGGGGCTTTAGAGGAATATCCACTTCAGTCTCTATATTTCTCAAACTTCTCATCTTCGACACCTTACGTCTCATTTTTCTCCACCTCCGTGTCTCTGTCTGTTTTTTTTTTCCTGGTTTCTTTTCTGTTTTAATCTTGGAGATGAAAGCTTGTTGATGCCATACCTCCCCCCCTGTTTCTCTCCTTACCTCCACTCAATGCCCTCCACCTCCATTCATCTCCTTTACTGCCAATTCATTAAGCACACTGACCCCCCCCTCCCCGCCCCCCCGGGACTCTTCATCATTAGAGCCCAAACTCACACAATCAGCATGTTGTGTGGTTACACTATTTCTTTGCATTTGCGCTGCGTTGTTGGATTAGATGACTGTCCTCTGGGATGTTAATGTGTGTGTGTGTGTGAGAGAGAGAGAGAGAGGTTCAAAGAGCATGACTAAACAGAGAGAGAGAGAGATGGAAAGAGAGAGAGATGAATCTTTGACTGGAGTAGTTTTGCTGCTGGAAAAATGAGTCAGAGCAACATCAACAGGAAATGAACGGAGAACAAATCTGATAATTGATTAATCGTGTAAAGCATTTAGGAAAGTTAAAGGAATTTCCTGGTCCAGATTTTATGATCTGAAGATAAATCATCCACTGAAATATTTTTGGGTTATTAGTTCAAACTTTGGGGACATCTCATTGCTTTTTAAATATCAAATTCTCATGTTATTTCCAGTTTTGCAAGTGAATTAGAAAGCTGCTGAGTACGTATATATATAAATACATTAAACAATAAGAACAGTCTTATTGCAGTGTCTATTAGTTGTTTCCCAGAGTAATAGACAAAAATGTTCTTTTCTTCTCTGAGGTATGAGAGCTCTCTTGAGATCTTTATATGAAATAATGATATACCGTGTGTGGAAAGTCACATTTTCATGGTGAACGGTTCAAACAGGGGTCACAGTGTAAGAAGTCGTTCTTTGCAGAGTCTGAAGGAACGATACGTGATCATCTCCAACAAAAAGCTTCAATGCCTGCTCTTTAAATTCATTATAAGAGGTTATTAGGACAAAAGTGAAGCGAGGGACGATTTGATCACATGTGAAAATGAATCAATCTGCAGAAAAGAGTCATGACAAACAGTGAATCTGCTAAATGTTTTTGATAAACCTTAAAAGTGAAATCATGGACGTGGTGTCCTCCAGGCCAAAGAGGAAAAGGACAATCAGGATTGTTCTCAGAGCAAAGTTCAAAAGCAGCATCTGTGATGGTATGGGGGTGTGTTAGTGCCCCATGGCATCATGGGTAACTGTCCCAGTATCTGTGAAGGCAGCATTAATGCTGAAAGGTACAAACAGGTTTTGGAGCAACATCTGCTGCCATCCAAGACACTTTGTCTTTTTCAGGGACGTCCCTGATTATTTCAGCAAGACAATGAAACCAAGACACATTCTGCTCCTGTTACAACAGNACAGTGAATCTGCTAAATGTTTTTGATAAACCTTAAAAGTGAAATCATGGACGTGGTGTCCTCCAGGCCAAAGAGGAAAAGGACAATCAGGATTGTTCTCAGAGCAAAGTTCAAAAGCGGCATCTGTGATGGTATGGGGGTGTGTTAGTGCCCCATGGCATCATGGGTAACTGTCCCAGTATCTGTGAAGGCAGCATTAATGCTGAAAGGTACAAACAGGTTTTGGAGCAACATCTGCTGCCATCCAAGACACTTTGTCTTTTTCAGGGACGTCCCTGATTATTTCAGCAAGACAATGAAACCAAGACACATTCAGCTCCTGTTACAACAGCGTGGCTCCGTAGTAGAAGAGTGCAGCTACTCGACTGGCCTGTCAACAACTAGTGTCCCCAGTTTTCAGCAGAGAAATCACATTAAAACTGCAGAAATTCATTTTTACTGTTCGAGTAACTGATCGTTGATCCCTGTGTCACACAAACAGCTCAGTCAGAATCGAAGAAAACTGACGTAACAGGTAAAAATGTCCCGTTTGTATTTTCACATGAGGAACATTTCAAACAAAATCAAGAGTCTTAGATGTTTTAAAAGTGTTTGCGAAGGCAGATCAGCGTCCAACGAGAGTAGAAAAAGCAGGTCAACAGTTTCTGTTATTTCCCTGATTATTTCAGCAAGACAATGAAACCAAGACACATTCAGCTCATGTTACAACAGCGTGGCTCTGTAGTAGAAGAGTGCAGCTACTTGAAGAATGTGAAAGAATTCCTGCTCCAAAGCGTCAACAATTAGTGTCAACAATATATATCTTGTCTTTGTCGTGACTTCAGTTGAATATCGGTTAAACAGGTTTTGCAAATTATTGTTTTCTGTTTTCATTTTTTTCACACAACGTCCCGACTTCATTGGAATTGGGTTATTCGTGGTTAGCGTTGTTTACACGTCCATCACAGCGTCCATCTTTGATTACTCATCAAACTTTTTTTTTTTAATCTCCCTCAGGTTCAGGGTCACATGCCTCCTCTGATGATCCCCGTTTTTCCTCACGACCAGCGCTCTCTGGCCGCCGCCGCTGCTGCACAGCAAGGCTTCCTCTTCCCGCCAGGCATGTCCTATAAGCCAGGTACACACACACACACACACACACACACACACACACACACGTACACATACACACACACACTCTGAAGTAGATCTGTTTTCTGGATAAACATCCACGTCTTTCAGACAAAAGCACTGCAACTCTGACAGCTCTGGTTTACTGACGCCTCCTCCCTTCTTCCCTCACACACACACTGACACACACACACACACACACAAACAGTGGGACCTCAGTCTATGTTAATGAGGTGTGTCAGGTGAGGAATGTTCTGGAAATGAGCGGGGAGATTTACAACTCCTGCTTGTTCACATCAGGAACAATACATTGGACACAGCGAGGACTGGAATGTCTCTTTAACGGCGTGCTGAAAGCATGTCAGTTGCACAACACATCTGCAACATGGAATTTCACACTTTAACACACACACACACACACACAAACCTACACACACACACACATATGCCTGTTCCCCTTGCACGCAGTGACCCAACAAAGCTGGGGGTAATGAAGACAGAAACGTCATGCATTCCCAAAAAAAACACAGGAAAAGAAATGTAGTTTTTTGTAGGATGATGCATGCAGGGATTGTGGACACACACATGCAAACACACACTCCTTAAATACAAAGACGGGCGACACCACCTGCTTTCTCCCTCCCGACTCGTCCTTCGCACATTCCTGTCTTGCGTGCATTCCTCCAGGTGCGCTCGGCGGCGGCGGCGACGTTGACCCTCCAGAATAATCCCTGTTTATTCCTGCTGCATGTGCATACAACCCCCACCACCCCTCACGAGAGAATAAAGGGGTTAAAAAGCCATTATTACACACTCTTCTGACTCCGGCCTGTTCGGAACAAAAGCTCGGACATGGAAAACCTTTTAGGGAGGAACAGCGGGGCGGCTCGTGTTTGAATTCATGAGTGCATCGCAATGAGGGGGCGCTGCACTCAAAAGCCCCCATGTGTACCAACAATACGAGTTATTAACCTTCAATAAAACACGCCTGACCCTTCGTTTGACATGAATAAAAACATGAAGGAGACAAAGAGACGGAGCAGGTCACTTCTCCTCCTCCTCTTCCTCATGGTGTGTTGTTTGGTGTTTTCCACAGGTGAGAATTACCCCATGCAGTTCATTCCATCCACAATGGCAGCTGCAGCAGCGTCTGGACTCAGCCCCTTACAACTCCAGGTGAGTCTGGAAACACACCTGGGCTCCTTAAAGCTCCTCCTCACAATGAGCAAACTAAACTGAAGCGAGCTGCATGGCTGCGTCTAAATAAGAGTGAAAACACAGGGATTGTTATCAGAGTGAATCCAGCTTTAATGCTCTTTGACAGCAGAGGGATCATGGAGGAGAAACAGGCACAAACAGGCACAAAGATGGAGAGTCAAATAAATACACGAGGAAAAAATCAGTCACCAACAGTCGTCAAACATATCTTTCTTTATAATAATGTACTGTAATAAAATCACTTTTCCAGTTACTCATCCTAAAAGTTGCTCATCACTCCATTAATGTTGTTATTAAAAATGTAAAATCCAACAATCTATACATTAACGTTGCCATGTTTGTCTGCTGTGAGGAAGCTCGAGTCATGGTTGCCAGGTTTGCAGTTTTCCAGCAGAATCCAGCATCTTTTCAGTTCTGCTGTGGGGAGTTTTCTATGCCAATGGGCTTGCTTTTATCATCATTGTGAGACATAACTGGCAACCCTGTCTATCTTGAAAGACTGAGGAGTACATGTTTACGTTTAGAGATGGGAGGTATGTCTATTATTTAGTTTTGTGGGAAGGAAAGACGACAGGATGATGTCAGGTGTCAGTTGTGTCCCTTTAGTACGTCTCTTTCAACTTAGACTGGATTCAAAAAACTCTGTCTCTCGTTCTCAGGTGTGTATTTTATTTATCCTGTAACTCTCTCACATTTTCATATCTTGTTAAAAACATTCGCTTAAAGACATCAGCTGTAGTAGTTGTTGAGTTTCTGCTGAAGGTGCTGAACTTAAGCTTCACACAATCAGACAATGATCAGTCCAGATGTTGTTTCGTGACACCTAAATGGATAAACTGTGGTAAAAAATAAAGTAAATTTACACATAATTTAGAACATGATTATGGCCACAACACAAATACAAAAGCTACAAAACAATGCAATAGATTTACAGCAACAATGGAAGTTAAAAGAGTTTGACTTTTCACAGACTTTTATTCCAATTTCCAATATTTATTTATGCAAGACACAGAAAAGTGGTGAGAGTCAGTAAAACATTGTTGTTGTTTTTTTAACTACAGCTATAATATATATAACTTTGCATGGGTCTTACTGTTTGACGTCCTGTATGGGACTTGAATTTCTGTCGTATTTACCTGTAATTGCTATATTTTCATTGCGTTTGCTTCCTTGTTGTAGTGTTTGTATCTGTGTAATTTTGTTTGCACTCGTGTAATAGCTTTTGCAAATAATTTGACACCTACAAGCCACCGTACATGCACCATAATTAATGCGTTGTATGATAAAAGTTAGGGGTTGTATTGGAAACAGACCCTGTGCTACAATTGGTCTAAAGAGGAAGATTAAATCAAGCTCTAAAATTTCTGCCAGAATAAATAATCTGATGTACAAAAGATTAAATTTGTTATTAACCCTTAGCTGCATGAATTATGAAAGTCAGTGTCAGGATTTTTCCCTGGAGTGTTTTTATTCATCTTAAGGCATCAAAAAATTTTTCCTTTTTTTTCTTTTTTCAAATATTTGTAACTGAGCATTCGACACGAAACAGTGTGAACTTAATGTAAATATGACTTTTTTTTTGTTTGACTTCTTTTCTTTCCTTTTTTTGTTTTGATAATTTCATGAATAATTTTTTTTAATGCTTTGTGAAACATTTCAACTTTCTTTCATCCACTTTAACACTGAATAATTTATAGCAATGATTCCCAACCTGTGGTCCGCGGCCCCCTGGTGGGCCACGAAGGTACAGCAAGGGGGCCGCCAAATCATCTCCAAAATAGTTAGATTTTAGTGTGTGTGTGTGGCAGGGGAGGTTTACATGACGATAAAAACATACTAAATAATGTATTAAATGTTAAAAACCAGGCGCGTTTAAGGACTTAAACTCTTATTTCACCAAATAGCTCCTGTTTTTTTTTTTTTTTTNCGTGTAAAGCATTTAGGAAAGTTAAAGGAATTTCCTGGTCCAGATTTTATGATCTGAAGATAAATCATCCACTGAAATATTTTTGGGTTATTAGTTCAAACTTTGGGGACATCTCATTGCTTTTTAAATATCAAATTCTCATGTTATTTCCAGTTTTGCAAGTGAATTAGAAAGCTGCTGAGTACGTATATATATAAATACATTAAACATTAAGGAACAGTCTTATTGCAGTGTCTATTAGTTGTTTCCCAGAGTAATAGACAATAATGTTCTTCTCTGAGGTATGAGAGCTCTCTTGAGATCTTTATATTAAATAATGATATACCGCGTGTGGAAAGTCACATTTTCATGGTGAACGGTTCAAACAGGGGTCACAGTGTAAGAAGTCGTTCTTTGCAGAGTCTGAAGGAACGATACGTGATCGTCTCCAACAAAAAGCTTCAATGCCTGCTCTTTAAATTCATTATAAGAGGTTATTAGGACAAAAGTGAGGCGAGGGACGATTTGATCACATGTGAAAATGAATCAATCTGCAGAAAAGAGTCATGACAAACAGTGAATCTGCTATAAGTTTTTGATAAACCTTAAAAGTTAAAAGTGAAATCATGGACGTGGTGTCCTCCGGGCCAAAGAGGAAAAGGACAATCAGGATTGTTCTCAGCGCAAAGTTCAAAAGCAGCATCTGTGATGGTATGGGGGTGTGTTAGTGCCCCATGGCATCGTGGGTAACTGTCCCAGTATCTGTGAAGGCAGCATTAATGCTGAAAGGTACAAACAGGTTTTGGAGCAACATCTGCTGCCATCCAAGACACTTTGTCTTTTTCAGGGACGTCCCTGATTATTTCAGCAAGACAATGAAACCAAGACACATTCTGCTCCTGTTACAACAGTGTGGCTCCGTAGTAGAGGAGTGCAGCTACTCGACTGGCCTGTCAACAACTAGTGTCCCCAGTTTTCAGCAGAGAGATCACATTAAAACTGCAGAAATTCATTTTTACTGTTCGAGTAACTGATCGTTGATCCCTGTGTCACACAAACAGCTCAGTCAGAATCGAAGGAAACTGACGTAACAGGTAAAAATGTCCCGTTTGTATTTTCACATGAGGAACATTTCAAACAAAATCGAGAGGCTTAGATGTTTTAAAAGTGTTTGCGAAGGCAGATCAGCGTCCGACGAGAGTAGAAAAAGCAGGTCAACAGTTTCTGTTATTTCCCTGATTATTTCAGCAAGACAATGAAACCAAGACACATTCTGCTCCTGTTACAACAGCGTGGCTCTGTAGTAGAAGAGTGCAGCTACTTGAAGAATGTGAAAGAATTCCTGCTCCAAAGCGTCAACAATTAGTGTCAACAATAAATATCTTGTCCTTGTCGGGACTTCAGTTGAATATCGGTTAAACAGGTTTGGCAAATCATTGTTTTCTGTTTTTATTTAACTGTTTCACACAACGTCTCGGCTCCATTGGAGTTGGGTTATTCGTGGTTAGCGTTGTTTACACATCCATCTTTGATTTCTCATCAAACTTTTTTTCTCCCTCAGGTTCAGGGTCACATGCCTCCTCTGATGATCCCCGTTTTTCCTCACGACCAGCGCTCTCTGGCCGCCGCCGCTGCTGCACAGCAAGGCTTCCTCTTCCCGCCAGGCATGTCCTATAAGCCAGGTACACACACACACACACACACACACACACATGTACACACATACACACACACACTCTGAAGTAGATCTGTTTTCTGGATAAACATCCACGTCTTTCAGACAAAAGCACTGCAACTCTGACAGCTCTGGTTTACTGACGCCTCCTCCCTTCTTCCCTCACACACACACACTGACACACACACACACACAAACAGTGGGACCTCAGTCTATGTTAATGAGGTGTGTCAGGTGAGGAATGTTCTGGAAATGAGCGGGGAGATTTACAACTCCTGCTTGTTCACATCAGGAACAATACATTGGACACAGCGAGGACTGGAATGTCTCTTTAACGGCGTGCTGAAAGCATGTCAGTTGCACAACACATCTGCAACATGGAATTTCACACTTTAACACACACACACACACACACAAACCTACACACACACACATGCCTGTTCCCCTTGCACGCAGTGACCCAACAAAGCTGGGGGTAATGAAGACAGAAACGTCATGCATTCCCCAAAAAAAAACACAGGAAAAGAAATGTAGTTTTTTGTAGGATGATGCATGCAGGGATTGTGGACACACACATGCAAACACACACTCCTTAAATACAAAGACGGGCGACACCACCTGCTTTCTCCCTCCCGACTCGTCCTTCGCACATTCCTGTCTTGCGTGCATTCCTCCAGGTGCGCTCGGCGGCGGCGGCGACGTTGACCCTCCAGAATAATCCCTGTTTATTCCTGCTGCATGTGCATGCAACCCCCCACCACCCCTCACCAGAGAATAAAGGGGTTAAAAAGCCATTATTACACACTCTTCTGACTCCGGCCTGTTCGGAACAAAAGCTCGGACATGGAAAACCTTTTAGGGAGGAACAGCGGGGCGGCTCGTGTTTGAATTCATGAGTGCATCGCAATGAGGGGGCGCTGCACTCAAAAGCC
The DNA here is from genome assembly GCA_008086565.1 of Thalassoma bifasciatum. Taxonomy (NCBI): domain Eukaryota; kingdom Metazoa; phylum Chordata; class Actinopteri; order Labriformes; family Labridae; genus Thalassoma; species Thalassoma bifasciatum. Next base: position 107,777 of record RPOG01001124.1, read on the forward strand.
CCCATGTGTACCAACAATACGAGTTATTAACCTTCACTAAAACACGCCTGACCCTTCGTTTGACATGAATAAAAACATGAAGGAGACAAAGAGACGGAGCAGGTCACTTCTCCTCCTCCTCTTCCTCATGGTGTGTTGTTTGGTGTTTTCCACAGGTGAGAATTACCCCATGCAGTTCATTCCATCCACAATGGCAGCTGCAGCAGCGTCTGGACTCAGCCCCTTACAACTCCAGGTGAGTCTGGAAACACACCTGGGCTCCTTAAAGCTCCTCCTCACAATGAGCAAACTAAACTGAAGCGAGCTGCATGGCTGCGTCTAAATGAGAGTGAAAACACAGGGATTGTTATCAGAGTGAATCCAGCTTTAATGCTCTTTGACAGCAGAGGGATCATGGAGGAGAAACAGGCACAAACAGGCACAAAGATGGAGAGTCAAAAAAATACACAAGGAAAAAATCAGTCACCAAGAGTCGTCAAACATATCTTTCTTTATAATAATGTACTGTAATAAAATCACTTTTCCAGCTACTCATCCAAAAAGTTGCTCATCACTCCATTAATGTTGTTATTAATAATGTAAAATCCAACAATCTATACATTAACGTTGCCATGTTTGTCTACTGTGAGGAAGCTCGAGTCATGGTTGCCAGGTTTGCAGTTTTCCAGCAGAATCCAGCATCTTTTCAGTTCTGCTGTGGGGAGTTTTCTATGCCAATGGGCTTGTTTTTAGCATCATTGTGAGACATAACTGGCAATCCTGTCTATCTTGAAAGACTGAGGAGTACATGTTTACGTTTAGAGATGGGACGTGGGTCTATTATTTAGTTTTGTGGGATTTAAAGACGACAGGATGATGTCAGGTGTAAGTTGTGTCCCTATCGTACGTCTCTTTCAACTTAGACTGGATTCAAAAAACTCTGTCTCTCGTTCTCAGGTGTGTGTTTTATTTATCCTGTAACTCTCTCACATTTTCACATCTTGTTAAAAACATTTGTTTAAAGACGTCAGCTGTAGTAGTTGTTGAGTTTCTGCTGAAGGTGCTGAACTTTAGCTTCACACAATCAGACAATGATCAGTCCAGATGTTGTTTCGTGACACCTAAATGGATAAAAAAATGTAAATTTACACATAATTTAGAGCATGATTATGGCCACAACACAAATACAAAAGCTACAAAACAATGCAATAGATTTACAGCAACAATGGAAGTTAAAAGAGTTTGACTTTTCACAGACTGTTATTCCAATTTCCAATATTTATTTATGCAAGACACAGAAAAGTGGTGAGACTCAGTAAAACATTGTTGTTGTTTTTTTAACTACAGCTATAATATATATAACTTTGTATGGGTCTTACTGTTTGACGTCCTGTATGGGACTTGAATTTCTGTCGTATTTACCTGTAATTGCTATATTTTCATTGCGTTTGCTTCCTTGTTGTAGTGTTTGTATCTGTGTCATTTTGTTTGCACTCGTGTTATAGCTTTTGCAAATTATTTGACACCTACAAGCCACCGTACATGATCCGTTACAGCACCATAATTAATGCGTTGTATGATAAAAGTTAGGGGTTGTATTGGAAACAGACCCTGTGCTACAATTAGTCTAAAGAGGAAGATTAAATCAAGCTCTAAAATTTCTGCCAGAATAAATAATCTGATGTACAAAAGATTAAATTTGTTATTAACCCTTTGCTTTCCAAATTAACCCTTTAATTCGTCTTAAGGCATCAAAAAAAGTTTTCCTTTTTTTTTTTTTTCAAATATTTGTAACTGAGCATTCGACACGAAACAGTGTGAACTTAATGTAAATATGAGGTTTTTTTTGTTTGACTTCTTTTCTTTGCTTTTTTTGTTTTGATAATTTCATGAATAATCTTTTTGTTAATGCTTTGTGAAACATTTCAACTCTCTTTCATCCATTTTAACACTGAATAATTTATAGCAATGATTCCCAACCTGTGGTCCGCGGCCCCCTGGTGGGCCACGAAGGTACTGCAAGGGGGCCGCCAAATCATCTCCAAAATAGTTAGATTTTAGTGTGTGTGTGTGGCAGGGGAGGTTTACATGACGATAAAAACATACTAAATAATGAATTAAATGTTAAAAATCAGGCGCGTTTAAAAGGACTTTAACTCTTAATACACCAAATAGCTCCTGTTTTTTTTTTTTTTCTTTTTTGCTTCCGTCACATTTTTAACTCACCATTTTCCTTTACAAAGTGAAGATCTGCTCCTCTATAGGTTCAGAAGAAATTCAAAGGTTTTTTCAGGTCTGTTCATCATTTAAGGCTTTATTTTTTAACAGAATTTAATCAAAGTGAATAGTTGATTAAGACCCTTAAAAGTTTCGCCTGTACTCTTAGTTCCGTTACAACTACTTGAAGAGCAGAAAAAACGAGACAATTCCGTGCAACAACTGGAGTGCTACGTAAGTCCATGAGGCCTTTGAACTTTTAGACTGTCAAAACGGTCAAAAAAGTCGAAAACCTAACCTGTTTACCAAACATTTACGGTCAGTAAATTTTTATTCATCGTTTTTTTCCTGCAGATTTGGTATCCTAAGGGTTCAACATCTTCAAATATTCATATATTTAATAAGAAAAGTGCCCCGAAAGCATAAACGGCTTCTGTTTTTATGGGGTCGGAGATGGGCCGCAAAATTTTTTGAGACTTTAAAGTGGGCCCTGATTTGGAAAAGGTTGGGAACCACTGATTTATAGTTTATAAGCTTTTTCACCCTCAAATGTTTGTCTGTAACTTTTTTTAAAATATATATATATATGTTTGGGAAAAAATTGAATCATTTTTTCAGGCTCTAAGAAGAATAAAAATATCCTGACACAGACTAATATGAATTCTCACCACATGAACCATTGAATTTAGGAGTAAATAAGTTTTAAGGAAGAGAATCAAAGCATGTAGGAATAATTTTGCAAATTAAGATCCTGGTGAAGTTAAAGTAAAACGTAGAATGTCTCAATGATTCTCTGCAGAGTTACCTGAATGTCTCCTCACTTTTAGAGATTATTGTTGTGAAACTAATCTCAGATTTTACTTTGCATGTAAAGAGAAGCGAAAGGTGTGAAAACAATCCGTGGAGCTGGGATCATTTGAGGCTCGTTTCCCCATGAAGCTGAACAGCGTTAGTTTTATTTTAAATAGTTTGACACTTTGGGTAAGAACACGGCTTTAACATACAAACGTGTTTCTCTGCTGCCTGTCAGCTGCGTCAGACAAAAGCTGTTATGAAGAATCAGGGAGGAATTCCGCCCCACCAGCACAACACCTGGCCCGGGTAATTCATCAAATATTTTACGGCTGTTTGACACCTGTGGTCTGAGAATAGCACTTACCCATAATGGTTATCAGGGAGCAGATTTGCATTGAAAAAAAAAAAAAGAGAAGGGAACAAAAACAGAGAAAGAGGAGAAACTGCTGCTCCCTCAAGGCGGGTTTGGAGTTCCTCAACACGACCCCTCCACCGCCGGCTTCTACCTTCTCCCAGAACAAAAGCGCTCAAAAGCTTTTTCACGTCAGACAATGTTGCTTCATCACGTCAGTCATTAGCAGAGCTCGGCTTTTGGATGTGGCAACAATCCTTATCTCAGTTTATTCAATTTGCATTGTGGTTTTACGCTTATCGGGGCCCTCATTAGCTGCTATTGACTTAGCAAAGCGCGGCACGGCACAGAGGGGAGCCGCGCCGCCGCCGTCGTTGCTGCAGCCCCGTTTCCACTCCTGCTCTTTGAAATGATCAGAAGAGTCTCTTACCTCTCTCTCTTGTGCGGGAGGTAAGAGGATGAATGATGTGGGAGATGCAAACTCATTGACATGTGAGCGCCGCAGAGAGGAACCTGAATGAAAGAGGAAGCTTCTCATCACGCCGTTGTCTGGAGCCGAGCAGGAGGAAGACAGAGAGGCAGCGCGGGGAAGTGTTTATGACAGAAAAAAAAAAGCAGCGATTATCTGAGGAATTTTTGTGAGGCGGAGGCGCTGGCTTCCAGCACATGTTTGGACATTGTTTTGACAACAATGAACACGCCAAAAGCAATCATGAGGAGATTTATGAGCTGAACTTGTTTTTTTTTGTCACGTATCTTTATCTCAGACAGGAGCTGATAATACCGACACCTGCTCCGTTTACAGTCTGACTTTGGTTTCAGCCTCTTCACGTCAACAACATGTGATTTAAACATCTTGCATCCTGTAGACGTTAATCTTTAGGTTGCATCCGTTTGTAAAGTCTCTGCTGCCTGATGTGACAACTACAGGGTTTCCCTTTGCAGGATATTATCAGAGGAATGAACTCGTATCAAACACACAGTGATCTATTACTGATGTGTGGATCAATACTGAAAAATCGATACCTCCAATACCTGATCTTTAAGCTCTAAAATCAGTTCTCAAATCAAAATATCAATACTATAGATGCTTTTGATTTTTTAGGTAAAGTTTATCATGAAGGGGAAAACAGGAAAGCAACTGAATTATTGAGATCTTGTCTAAATGATACATACTTGGTGGTTGGAACTACTTTTTCTTCCTGCGTAAGTGCAGAACACATAAGTGCAGAACACATAAGTGCAGAACACATAAGTGCAGAACACATAAGTGTGAAACACATGAGTGTAGGATGAAAATTCATTTAAAGGAAAAGTGAAAAAAAACTGAACTGGTTTACCTCAGAGTGAAGAGAAGCGAAACCGTAGATACATCATAACTACTGAGAGATATACTTATATATATATTTTTACATATATCAGTCCCATTTCTTATCTCTAGACATTGAGAAAGCTAAAACAGTAAAATGATATTTTTTAGGGCCTGAACCCAGTGATGAGGGTCAGAGCGGACCCAATTTCAACAATAAAGTTGAACTGTCGAGAATATATTTCAACTTTATTCTCAACATTTCGACTTTATTCTCGACATTTTGACTTTATTCTCGACATTATATTTCAACTTTAATAATAATAATAATAATAATACATTTTATTTCACGGCGCCTTTCAGGACACCCAAGGTCGCCTTACAAAGGGTAAAAGAAAAAACACATAAAAACAAAATAAAGTTTCAACAATAAAGTTGAACTGTCGAGAATATATTTCGACTTTATTCTCAACATTTCGACTTTATTCTCGACATTTCGACTTTATTCTCAACATTTCAACTTTATTCTCAACATTTCGACTTTATTCTCAACATTTCGACTTTATTCTCAACATTTCGACTTTATTCTCGACATTTCGACTTTATTCTCAACATTTCGACTTTATTCTCAACATGTTGACTTTATTCTCGACATTTCGACTTTATTCTCAACATTTCGACTTTATTCTCAACATTTCGACTTTATTCTCAACATTTCAACTTTATTCTCAACATTTCAACTTTATTCTCAACATTTTGACTTTATTCTCAACATTTCGACTTTATTCTCGACATTTGGACATTTCAACTTTATTCTCAACATTTCGACTTTATTCTCAACATTTCGACTTTATTCTCGACATTTCGACTTTATTCTCGACATTATATTTCAACTTTATTCTCAACATTTCGACTTTATTCTCGACATTTCGACATTATTCTCGACATTATATTTCAACTTTATTCTCAACATTTCGACTTTATTCTCAACATGTTGACTTTATTCTCGACATTTCGACTTTATTCTCAACATTTCGACTTTATTCTCAACATTTCGACTTTATTCTCTACATTTTGACTTTATTCTCAACATTTCGACTTTATTCTCGACATTTCGACATTATTCTCGACATTATATTTCAACTTTATTCTCAACATTTCGACTTTATTCTCAACATGTTGACTTTATTCTCGACATTTCGACTTTATTCTCAACATTTCGACTTTATTCTCAACATTTCGACTTTATTCTCGACATTTTGACTTTATTCTCAACATTTCGACTTTATTCTTGACATTTCGACTTTATTCTCAACATTTCGATATTTTGACTTTATTCTCGACATTATATTTCGACTTTATTCTCAACATTTCAACTTTATTCTCAACATTTCAACTTTATTCTCAACATTTCGACTTTATCTCAACATTTCAACTTTATTCTCAACATTTCGACTTTATCTCAACATTTCAACTTTATTGTCAACATTTCGACTTTATTCTCAACATTTCAACTTTATTCTCGACATTACGACTTTATTCTCGACATTTCGACTTTATTTTCAACATTTCAACTTTATTCTCAACATTTCAACTTTATTCTCGACATTTCAACTTTATTCTCAACATTTCGACTTTATTCTCGACATTACGACTTTATTCTTGACATTATATTTCAACTTTTTTCTCAACATTTCGACTTTATTCTCGACATTTCGACTTTATTCTCGACATTATATTTCAACTTTATTCTCAACATTTCGACTTTATTCTCGACATTTCGACTTTATTCTCGACATTATATTTCAACTTTATTCTCAACATTTCGACTTTATTCCTGACATTTCGACTTTATTCTCGACATTTCGACTTTATTCCTGACATTTCGACTTTATTCTCGACATTATATTTCAACTTTATTCTCGACATTCATTCGGTTACTTGTATACCGGACACTTTGATGATGAGATTTGTTGCAGGAGTTTTTTGTAGCTCACGGGCAGAAACGACCATCAGAGTTGACCATTTTTAGCCAACATGCAAACCTGAATAGCTCTTATGTTCAATGTTGGATCAGGATCAAAATGCTCACGTTTAGTGTCAGTGAAATTTTAAACAGGTTGAATATAGTGAATCAGCTCTGTACCTGAATCCTGCAGGAAACCCTGGACTAACTCTGACTGACCTGAGGTGTTTTTCTTCATGTGGCACTATTTTAAGCCCTCTGGCCTGCGTGTCGCCATGGCGGTTACGCTGTAGTGCCAGAGCAGCTCTCTCTCTTTCTCCACTCGGGCTCTGCTGTTCATCGGCTCTGCCTCTGAGAGGTGAGGGACAAAGACTCTCAGGATTCACGAGAGCAGGTTTGTTTATTAACGGAGAATCTGCTGCTGCTGTTGTTAACTTTGTTGTGGCTTCGCATGATGCAGCGTTGGAGTGTGGTCTTTACAGAAAGCATCATGGTTTGTGCAAGGGCTGAACGATTTATTGCTTTCCGATCAAAATCAAAATTCCAGACATCCTGATCATATGATCACCAAAAGTGTATTTTTCTTTTCTCCACTCCTGACTGAACCAGGATCTGCTGTTTCTGTTGTATCTTGAGTTTTAAGACTGTCGGCCTTTCTTCTTATTACTTATTTAACTTTGTTTTTTAATTATTATGTATTCTATTTATCTTTTTTTAACTTCACACTATTGAGGATCTTTTACACTCCATTATTTTCAAACGTTAAGAGTCAAAGATTGCTCTTTTTATCCTTCAGCCATCATTACTGATATTGAACTTTAAAGAATTTACGCAGATGTTTTTTATTGGAATATTCTCGTCTGTCTCATAACTTCGACTTTTTAGCTCAAAGTTTTCTTTCATCAAAGTTTCCTCTCTTTCACAAAAAAAGTTTGACTTTGATACCTCAATTTTTGACTTCTTTTTTCCAAATTTTGACTTTTTAGCTCAGATTTTAACTTTTTGTCTCAAAATTTCATCTCTTAATCTCATAACTTTGACTGTTTTTTTGCACAAATTTTGTCTTTTGTCAAAGTTTTCCTTTTTCATTTCAGAATTTTGACTGATTTATCCCAATGTTTTGGCTGTATTATCTCAGAATATTGATTTTTTTTGTCTTAAAATTTGACTTTTTATCCCTCAAGTCTGACTTTTTATTACAAAATTCAGTTATTTTATCTCTATATTTTGCCTTTAATATCTCCAATTTTGATCATATCTCAAAAATTTTGTGTTCATTTCCCAAAATTTGGGATGATTTGACTTCTTATCTTGAATTTTTCACTTCAGTGTCTTTAAATTTTGTGTATTGATTTCTTTTTGTCTCAAAATATTGACTTTTTTTAAAACTCAAAATTGTTAATAAATACATTTTAAAACAATTCTTACCTTCAGTTCTTACTTTGCATTAGAGTAAAAGCTTTGATGTTTCAGTGGTTTGATGTAATTTTCTGAAAATTTCACTGAAGCTTGATATAAAGAAAACCGTGAATCGAATTTGAAATTGCAATATCTGCTAAAAAAAATGGTCTTTTTCTAAAATGGTTCAGCCCTAGTTTGTGTATTGTTGTGTGATATATTTGCACTAACAGGTCAGTGGCTCAGGATTATGATATTTATTCTTTCTCTGAGTTTTTCCAGCATCCGTATATAAAAAAAGGATGTGACAGATTCGCTCCCTCACCCTGTTACCTCTGCGTTAACTTCCTCCTCAGCTCCTCGCCGTCATCACGAACACACCAGCTGGCGTCCGATCCTCTCAGTGCCAGATCTGTGCTCCTTCGCTGCAGGACGCACAGATGTTGTTGCCAGACTCTTCCAGATGTTTCTGCCCGTAGCGTGTACGCAGACAGCTGGCTGGCACTGATGGTCGAGCGGCGTTAATGGAGAGACAAACTCAGAGTTTACAGAGCGGACGAAGGCGAAGGTTGTCTTCTGAGCGTCTCGTCCGTTGGCGGCAGTGTTGACCGATCCTGACCTGATCAGGCGGTGTTGATTGTGCGGCGGTGTCGGCGTGGGAACGTGATGGGCCCGATTGTTTCCAGACTCTTCCACTAAGAGTGATGTAGAAAAAAGAAAGAAAGAAAGAAAGAAAGAAAGCCCCCCTTTGTCACGGCTCACATACACTTGCTTGGCCGACATTCTTCCAGAAATCATGAGACAGATTCTGGTTGTGTGTGTCTGTGTTTCCTGAGACGAGGTGAAGAAACAAACTTTAGTGCCCGAAGGCGAAGAGCTCTGCCCTTTCGCCAACATGGACGACTCCAGCCAGAATGAATTCCTTTGTCTTAAAACGAGGACAATGACGAGGAGGAAATCTGAGAGTTTGACTCAAAAACTGAAGCATCTGCTCCATGAGGAGAAGTGGAAGTGAGATAATGTTTGTCTTCATGTTCAGTCAGTTCATCTTTTCTTCTCAAAGATAAAACTTCATTTGTTCTGACCTGAGATCGATGGCAGCTCAGCTCTGATTGGACAAACCTGAGATACTAAAGTCAGGGTTCTTGATGCTATGACTCTTCCTCCTCTGAAACTGTCATTATCTTGGTTTAGTTTGGAGCGATGCAAAAACAAATAAATGTGGAAACTAGATCATACATTTTCTGTTTGCTTGGTTTTACATCAAATTTGACCTCTGATTCTGTTTCTATTTACATTACAATTGATGAAATATTCTAGTCTAGAAACGTAATTTAAGTACTTTATTTCTCTTTCTTTAGACCCGTTGCCACCAGTTGACCCAGAATGGATCAGTACAGTTTGGTTCAAGTCAGATTGGGAAAGTCTGACCCTGCTTTGTGTTTCCACAGCGGCATGCAAGCCAGATATCAATAGTTGTATCGGCTACGTTCATAGACTGTATAATCAGTGGACGTAACGACGTTCGGCTCAAACTGAAGCCTCCAGCAGATGCTCCGGGGGGACCACAGACCGACGTCATATCCAGTATTCGGGGCGGGGGACCACAGACCGACGTCATATCCAGTATTCGCCCGCCTCCCTATGTATTCCAGATATGAGCCGGGAAAACTTTAAAAAATTACGATACCTGGTAGAAACGTTTCTCTCATCTTTACTCTAAGGTGGTATGATGATGTCATTTGGCTGCATGGTGTTCAGGTGTTTTTTTTCTGAGAAGTTAGTTTCTCATTAGTTATTGGACGTTAAAAATCGCGATATAAGTTTCGTTTTACGATAGTTGACAGCTGCCGTTCGTGAGTAGTTTTTACCGGGGATATAAGAAACTTCGGGAAAGAGAGCCAAAAGGAGACTAAACCTTCTGAAGAAGAAGAAATAAATATTTTTATTTCTCTTTTTTACTTGGCTCCACCGGAAATTCTCTACTGCGCAGACTCTGGCTGCACAATGGCGGCTAGAGAAACGGGTTTTTTTGGCTTCAAAAACGTAGAACGGTGACAGGCGGAAGCACGCTGTCCATTCTATATACAGTCATTGGTTGGATCTGTTTGTCTGGCACCAAAAACAGACGAGAACCAAAAAGTGGGACGGTACTGGTCGGTAACTTTGGGAGCCTGGTCTAGGTTCCAGTCAGAAAACGCCAACACCTAAGTGTATGTTTCTCACCTCTATAGAAGAAATGTTGAAGTTTCTGCAAGAAGACAAATGAATTCATCCCCTATTTGGTTTGAAATTTTGTTTTTTAGTTTGTAGAAGTCCTGAAACAGGTCGAGGCTTTTAAAGACGAGGTTTGAAGATGACATTTGAGTTTCAGTCGACGAAGCAGCGAGGGTCCAAACTCTGACAGTCAGACAGCTGCAGTCGTCCAAAGTCAATTTGTAATTTCAGAAATTGCGGCATTGTCTCCCCTGGAGAGTTGACTGAACAGCAAGAAGTGTACTTCTAACTGTCGACGCTGCACATCCTCCTCCCCAGTCGCCAATCCATCTCAAGTGTCTTTAAGAAAATCAGGTAAAAGCTCTGCTCCTGGGCCTTTTGTTTGTTCAACACTTCTCTTTTCTTTCTGCTGATGGAATCGCTGCTCGCAGCACAATGGCAGAGGGTGTNTTCAAGTGTTTTTAAATTGACTCATGCCTGAGATGTAATTGCTGTGTGACTAACCCTACTTAAACGTGATTATCCCATTGTCTTTGGGATGGAAGTCAGTGGAGAAACTCAATTGCCCAGGCTCTCGAAAGCAAGGACAAACTGAATATGACGAGATTGATCTGGAGTGTTTTTGAAACTCATAAAGTATTGTTTGCTACCTGAGTTTGACTCAGTTTTATTGGAGGATGATGGCTCTCTCTCCTCTGCCTTTAGGAGAGGTTAAACTGGGAGAATCAGTCCTGTTGTTGTTGAAGCCTCTTTATTTTTTGGGGGCTTTTGAAACATAAAGGAACCAGACGGTTTTGTTGAGCCTGCTATTGTCTGAGAAAGTTCATGCGCAGAAGTTTACACAAAACCTTTTTTCCTTCTCACTGTTTGATGTTTCAGATCAGTCACGATCATGAACATTAATTTTGTTTGCTTAACTCCAGAATTATCACTCCTTTTCAAGTCTGAAATTTTGGTAGCATCTTGGACTTTATGATTTGGGTCAAATGTAGTTGGGTGCTCAAGATCAAGACTTTCCAGAGACCAGAAGACCAGGAACATAAAAATTCAAAACCATGACAGGGTTGAATTGTTAAAGAGCATTCTCTCTGTAATCGTGTTTTCTTTTGGACACATTTTACAGACAAAAATAAAGTGTCTGCACAACTAAATTCTTGCAAAAAAACCCAAAACAAATCCTTGTATTTATGTAAAAGCTACTGATAGGTGCAGAATTATTCTAAACAACTGAAAATCTGATGTTATTTATCAGATGAATTAGGGCTTAAAGTAAGAGCTCAGAGGTTTTTCTGAGTGAAATTAGATGAACTGATGTCCAAGTTTCAGCCACAAAAGGCACTGGAAAAGATTTCCAAGGAAGCAGAACAATCAGTGAGCTGACACTTAATATTTCAAGTCAATCGAAATTAGACAATTAACATTAGACTTTTATTTTAAAGTGAAGAGAATAAAACAGGAAACAGGAAACTGCATCAGCCAGAGGAGCCCAAATGACATTTGTGACCAAGTGGAAAAGTTTGTAGATTTCTCTGAAATACTGATAAAAAAGGTTTTTTCACTTCATTGGTGACTGGAACAATTTCCATGTCAGGTGGTACAACCAATGTAATAATGTGAAATGTTATTTTAACATCAAATTATTTATCTTATTCACAAAGAAAAGAAATGAAACACACAAAATGAAAATGTATGAGTCACTACAGACACTTGAGAGATACTTGCCAATAATTTCACACAGAAAAAATAACAGGAACATATAAATATATTTTCATATATTTGGTTGCGCCACCTGACATTTTTGGGTGCTCAAATTAAAAATACTAAAAAATAATGAACCTAAAAACTTTGAAATGTTGGTCAACTACTGAAATCTGTAAGAAAACATAATTCTTCTCTCAGAAATATGTTTTTATCCATTTTCAAAGAACTTTTTAANGAGCTTCACACTTCTGAGGCCGCTGCACGACGCTCGAGGAACGAGGAAGAAAATAAATAAAAGGATGCAAAGTTTCCGTCGCCCTCCTGGTTTAATTAGCAGACGAGTAGGAAGTCCTGTACGCTTGGGTGGCCGATAACGCGGGTAAAAAATAACCTAACAGGGAAGAGGAGCGACGCGTCCTCAAAGCCACTCCAGAGGGGCGGGTGAAATTGTTTTCTGGGGGGGTTATAATGAGAGGCTTGGGATTGGCCTTAATAACAGATAGCAGAGGTAGGGGCATAAAAGGTCTAACGCGGGCAGACAATGATGTGAGGAAGCTCTTAAAAAGCAAATAACGTGTGCTGGGTTTCACTGCTTCCGCCGCCGGGGTTTTCATTGGGGCTAAATACAGGGCTTTGGACTGCTGTAAAACACACACACACACACACAAACACACAAACACACAGGTCTCTTAGTGGGGTTGAGGTGTCTGCAGTCTATCAGGCACATGCGACGCCGCTCGGTTTGTCTGTGTGTGGCGGCGGCGTGGAGGGAGGAGGGAAGTGTCTGGGTGGGAGATGTTTTTGTTTTTCCGGTGGAGACGCTTTTCAGTGTGGACATATGTACAGTACAGGAACAATACATGGTGTGTGTGTGTGTGTGTGTGTGTGAGAGGGAGGACATGATGTAAATCTTTCCACCCCTAATGTGTGTTTGGCACCGTAAAGCTGCATTTATAACAACTGATTCTCATTGAACATGGCAGTAAAGCCAACGCTAATGTTGGTCGTTGAGGGCAGGATGAAAACACTAATCCATACCCAGCAGAGAAGGAAAGGAAAGGAAACACCGCTGCAAAGCGCCGAGCATCGCTGCGTTTCCACCGCTGAGACTCTGCTTTGGAAAAAGACGCTCAGGAGGAACTTTGTGTGTTTCCACTTTTGGTACAAAGAAGTAATCAGACTTATTTTATACCCCCAAAAAGTTCCTCTGTTTGAGGTTAGGCAGCAGATTTTATACGTGTTCACAAACACTCAGTCAGGATCATAGACTGTAAAATGAGTGGACGTAACAACGTTCGGCTCAAACTGAAGCCTCCAGCAGATGCTCCGCCCCCTGGTGTCTGGCTGCAGTATAGGTCATAAGCCCCGCCCCCTGGTGTCTGGCTGCAGTATAGGTCATAAGCCCCGCCCCCTGGTGTCTGGCTGCAGTATAGGTCATAAGCCCCGCCCCCTGGTGTCTGGCTGCAGTATAGGTCATAAGCCCCGCCCCCTGGTGTCTGGCTGCAGTATAGGTCATAAGCCCCGCC
>RPOG01001124.1:121772-144057 GCA_008086565.1 Thalassoma bifasciatum
GGAAATTCTCTACTGCGCAGACTCTGGCTGCACAATGGCGGCTAGAGAAACGGGGTTTTTTGGCTTCAAAATTGTAGAACGGTGACAGGAGGAAGCACGCTGTCCATTCTATATACAGTCAATGGTCAGGATCAGAAAACTTTATTAATCCAAAGAGGAAATGTGTTGTTACCATTTGGGCTGTGCGGTTTACAAAAAAGATCTAATTGCAATTTTTCTCCATTTTAGTTACTTATTTGCCATTTTTGGACATTTTTTTGATACCTTCTCACTATTTTCCAGGTTCACTCCCAATTTTCATGCCAATTTTTATTTTGTTTGCCCATTTTTGCCACTTTTGGACCATGAGATAGACTTTTGGAGATAGCTCTTTTCGTTCTTTAGGTTTCAAAACAAAAAATATAATTTAAAAAGTCCGCTTTAGAAATAGCAGGAATAGGTGTTAGAATCTGGGTTTTGAGAAAAGTCAAAATTCAACTATTTATCTAAAGAAAATTTTGCCTTTTATCCCATAATTTTGTATTTATTTCGTATAATTTTAACTTTTTCTATCACAATTTCAACTTTTTATCTCAAACACTGCCTTTATTTCAAGACATACTTTCTATCTTAGACTTTTGTCGTCTTAAAATTTTGACCTTAAATGAAAAAGTTTGGACTTTTTTCACATAATGTCAAATTGATTTCTTAAACTCTGGAAGTTATTGACTTTTTGTCTCAGACTTTTGTCTTTATTTCTAAAATTTCCCACTTTTCATATTAAAATATTGACCTTTTATCTCAAAGTTTGAAACAATTCTTACCTTCAGTTTTTATTTTCATCCTCACATTAGAGTAAAAGCTTTTGATGTTTCAATGGTTTGATGTAATTTTCTGTCGAGTTTGTAAATGTTACTGTAAATTGTGAAAACTTCACTAAAGTTTGATTTTTAGAAAATCGTGAATCGAGTTGAAATCGCTGTATCCGTCAAAAAAATCGCAATTAGATCTTTTTCTAAAACCGCTCAGCTCTACGTGGAAGTGAAGCAACGTGATGAATCAATCAGACGTTGGTGAATGAGACCAGCATGAAACTCTGGCTGTTTTCCAAACATCCTACTACACTAGCGATGCCTAATACTTCGGCTGAAATTCAGTATTTAGTAGGCAGTATGCGAAAACTTGCGAGATCTGTAGTAAACTACAAGTTGTTTCTTCCTGGATGTTTCTACTGATCCTAGAAAATTTCTCAGTCTGTAACGGACCAGTCTACCTGGCGTACTGTTTCCCACAATGCACGGCGCTAATGGCGTTTGTCAGTTTGGGGGCGCTCAGGTTGAGGTGAATTACTGACACCTACTGGAATAAATCAGCTCAACTACAACACAACAACAAAAATGTGAAACGGTCCCAGAGATAAAAGTGAAGTGACAGGAAAGAAACAGCGGTAAATCTGCTCACTTCATCATGAAAGAGCTGTTTACTTTTACCAAATTCATAAAAGCCCCTAAATCATTTATCACTTTTTATTTTACACTAACAGCCTACGTGGGTAATGAGGACGCAGTTTTTACACCAGCTGGAAAAATAAAAAGTCAGTTGGTTTCAGATTTATTTTCAATACACGATAACTTTTGGTGCAAGATAAAAAAAATCAAATATGGTGATTTTGCTGTAATAAACTTTTATACCTTTACAAATGTGATAAAATCGGGACTTTTATCTCTCCCTGAATTTGTTGTTTTTCTAAATGAATCAAAAATGTTCCTTGAACCACTTAAAATAATGAAAAAACATAAAAATTCTCAAAAAAATGTACAACTACTTTTCCCTTAACATGCTTAATTTCATTTATTTATTTTCCTTTGTATCTCATTGACATCTAATTTAACTTATCTACTTTTATTGCTCCTGTAACTTCTCCACTGATTGATGTGGTGAATTAATGACTGAAATGTTCTCATGGATTTATTTATGATAAAGTTAAACATTAGAAAAAAATTCATCAGCTCCACTTCCTGAAATCCAGAGTAGTATACGACTAAACAGGTCCAACAAAACAGTCATACTACATACTACCTACTACTGTAGTATGTAGTATGTAGTAGGCGGTTTGGAAAACAGCCACTGATTCCTCATCCTGCCACTCAAAGTGACTGACACTCTCCCCCCTCCCTCCCTCCCTCGCAGACATCCTGTCCAGCCTCAACTCCACGGCGCTGTTCGGGGACCAGGACGCGGTGATGAAGGCGATTCAGGAGGCGAGGAGCATGAGGGAGCAGATCCAGAGGGAGCAGCTCCACCAGCAGCAGCAGCAGCAGCCGGGACACCACAGTCTGGAGGCCAAACTGTCGGCGCTGAGCAGCATGAGCCTCAACAACGGCAACAAGGTCACACACACACACACAAAACACACACACACAAAACACACACACGCTGATCACATGAAGCTGTACATCAGAGGATGCACAGGCATGTTTCACTGATAGGAATCACATGGACTAAATGCACTTTTCAAAGGCATTTTCTTTCATGTGAGGAAAGAATTCTGATTAAAACGCTCTGCATACACACACACACACACAGATGAACATGCTGTACAGTGCATGTGACACTTCACCAGGACGTGGACTGAACTCTTTCACAAACCACCGCTGAACTTCTCTTTTCTTTTCAGTCCACTTTTTGTCCTCTCTAATTACTTTCCTCTTTTTTTTTAATTAAATTTTTACTCACAAAAAAAAAGATAAAAAAATGTGATCAGCTTTTTGAGGGTGTGTGCTTCAGGTGAAATTAAAAGTAGGTCCAGTGTGACAAGGTTAGATTAAAAAAAAAAAAAAAAAAATGCCCCGCTTTGAGTAATTAAACTCTCTGTAATGGGACATTTTGAAATAATGAATCACTTTTGATGTCTGCCTGTTGCTCTAAAATATACTTACTTTATCCGTTATGCAATCCTGAAAAACGTCGCACAAAGAGACTTTTGCACAGCACAACCTTCGAATATAATTGTCTTGCGTTAATTGTGAGCTGAAAGTGAAAGTTTTAAATAAAAAGCGTGTTCAGGAACAAGCAGGAATTCACAGCTCGGAGCGGATTTTTAATCACAAAAATGTGAGTTGAAATTCTGTTTTGTGTTTCTTTGTGTTGGTTTGAAGCAAAAGCTGCTTAAAAATATGCAAACTGCAGAAAAGCAGGAGGAAGTAGTGTAACTCCATCCTGAGTTTTTGCCCATTTCTTAAGTGTTTAACTCTTCAACACCTGAGTCTCTAAATTTCTGACTGAACTATTTTGCTTATTTTGACTAAAAATGGTCTTAAAGTGTCCTGCGAGTAAGTGGAATATTTGAAACTTTCAATATCTGGGAGTTATTTTCAATTTACAGCCTCTTAAATGAGAGAAAAAAAAGTTTAAACTGAAGAAAAACACAAACGCAGAATCGGACTTTAGAGGTTTAGTGAAGACGAAACGTTTCAATCAAACACATTTTACAGGATAAACTGAAAATTTGAACATTAAGAAACATATTTACAACAACAGTTATGAATCTTTTCTCTTATTTTGCAAAGGAAAAAAGTCTTTGAAAGCATCATCAGATCCTCCAGCATCTCACAGCTTCTCCCTCGTTGCACAAAAGTTACTTGAGGATATCTGCTCCTGATCACGAGACAAAAACTGAAACTGAAAGTAGAAGAGAAAGATATTCAGCTGCTCACAATTCCACCTTTAATCTCATTTTGACTTTCTCTTAAAAATGGACTTTTTACCTCACATTTTTCAATTTGAAACCAAAAATTTGAACTTGAAGTTGTATAATTTCATCTTTTTGTCAAACTATTTCACTTTTTTCGCAAGATTTTTGACTTGATTATCAACACTTTGACCTTTTGTCTCAGAGTTTTGACTTTTTGTGTCAAAATTTTGACTTTTTGTCTCCAAATTTTTATTTCTAATCTCAAAATTTTGACCTTTTTATCCCATAACTGACTTTTTAATATGAAAGATTCAACATTTAATCCCAAATTTTCAACCTTATATCTCAGAATTTTGACTTTTAATCTCAGCAGTCCAACTATTTATTGCACAACTGACTTTTAATCTCTAAAATTCAACTTTATTGCTCATTACTTTGACCAATTGTCTCGAAATTTAGACTTTTCATCTTGAAACTTGTTTTTTTTTACCCAGATATTTCAGCTTTTTCATTTAAAAATGTTGACTTTTTCACAAAATATTGACTTTGATATAAAATATTAGACTTTTTCTTTTAATATTTTGACCTTTTGTCTCAGAACTCCGACCTTTGCCTCAAAATATCAGCTTTTCCAAAACTGAATTTTTTCTCTTAAAAAAGACCTTTTATCTCAAATTTTGACTTTTTTCAGACTCAAAATTACAACTATTAAATACATAACTGACTTTTATCCCATAACTGTCTACTATTTCTAAAATACAACTTTGTATCTTGTTACTTTGACAGATGGTCTCAAAATTTTGACTTTTCATCTTGAAATTTAGAATTTTTTTTGCCTTTTTGCCAAAATTTGGACTTGAATGGGCCAATAAAAATCCTCAACACTGGTTATTTTCATGTGGAAAAAAGAAATTCTGCTGTATAACTGCAGTTTGATTTAATTGTGCAAACTGATTAGGAATAAAGGATGTTCAGAGATCACTTGTGCAAACGTGTCGGCGCTGACACTTCGGGCGTTGAAGGGTTAAGTTTTGGCGTTTCTCCTGACTCTGCAGAGGTTTTTTCGTGGATGATGTTCGCTGTTTCTGCAGCTCTTGAGAACTTTCTCTCTCCTCTCCTCTCGGCCACCCAGAAGCTTTGAAGCTGGAGCAGCTGGACCAACGACAAGTGATGGTTTTAGAGTGTGTGTGTGTGTGTGTGTGTGTGTGTGTGTGTGTGTGTGTGCAGAGTGAGAGCTTTTCTGGAGGAGAGGTGGTGTTAACATTAATGTGTGTGTGAATAATAGAGTCCAGCTCCTCTCCTGCCCTGAGGGGGGGAGGTTCCCGGCCTCGGGGTTTCAGCCCAATTAAAGGGTCTTTCTCGGGGAAGAGACCCCCCTGTGCCCCCCCCCCCCACGGAGGCTGGAGGAGTCAGACCCTTTGTACCCGGGTCTCATATCCGGAGGGAAATCCAAATCTTCCAAAACATCTTCAATCAGCGCGACGTTGCCGCCGTCACAGATTCCAGACGTTGAGTGGAACGGCGAGCGTGATTAAACCGCCTCTCCTGCCCAATTCACCCCACGCCGCTCGCGAGGACGAGGAGCGGGAGGAACGGGAGGCGCTCATGAATATTTTAGGGGTGGAGACTTTGAACCCACCAAGTAGGTCATGATTGGTGCACTCCAAGGATGAGCTGCTTTTGAATCTTTTTGGACTTGTTTGCGTTGCATCTTCAGGAGGAAAACATCCAAAATCTGGCAAAATATATCTCTGCTCTGCTTCTCCCAAGTCCCAAGTTGATCTTTTTTATAAGTCATTATCCTCGTAAACACTGAGAAACTCATAAATATAAATTATACAACAGCCTGAACTAATAAATTGTTAATTAAGATTTAGTGTCTGCCACAGGTTTGGTGCAAACACTCGCGCTGTTTTTTGCTTTTTTGCACCAAGTGAACTCAGAGAGAGATGAAGGTGAGAGCGCTCGACGTGCGTCTCAGCTCTATATTTTCCAACTTTATAAGAACAAAACCAAAGCAATGCAGTAATTTGGTTTATAGCTCCATGCCTCCTAATAAAAAGCTCATTTGGAAAGTCTCAAAGTAATTGTTTCCGGTTGGAGGAGGACAGCAGGCCTCGCTGTTTGTTGTCAGTTTGTTATTCGTTACCTAACAACTGCAGCTCAAAGGCTCTTTCTCTCCGCTTTGACTTTTTTTTTCTTCAGACGGAGAAGTTTTTCTTGTGTGTGTGTGTTATTTTTTTTCTTCTAAAGTGCTCAAAAGGCTTTTCTCTGTCTTAAACAATTCATGGATGGAACTTGCTGGATGCTGCGAGTGTGACTCAGCTGCTCCACCTCAGGAGGCGGCTCCGTCTCTTTACCTTGGATTTGTGTTTTGTTTTTCTGTTCGCAGAATAAATTTCTTACTCAGATCCTCCTCTCGGACGTTGTGAGCCTCCGCCTGAGCTTTTTTGTTGTTGATTGTTTGTGACATTAACCTCAAAAACAGTAAAGTTAACTCAGTGTATCTAAGTCTTAAATATGTGTTTGTGATTATTTCTCTTTCTGTTTGTGTATTTTTGTCCTGCTGCGATCATTTCAAGCATGGTTGTTCCTCTAAGAGCTGAAAGTGATCTGAGGCTCCTTTTATGTGTGTGTGTGTGTGTGTGTGTGTGTCCTGGCTCTGCACTGGCCTTGGCCATGTTAATGTCATTATAGCTGGTGTACAGACGAGAGGCCTGGCCAGTTAGTGGCATTGTTGAGTATCACCTTACGCTTACGTTGCTTCCAGCTGGCCTGCGGCTGCCAAAGCTCACTGAAATAGCCACTGTGTGTAAGTGTGTGTGTCCCTGTGTGTGTGTGTGTGTGTGTGCATGTTTCTGTGTGTGGGGGGAACCTGTGTCTACTTTTTCAGGATCTGAACGAAGACAAAAAAAAAGAAAAGAAAAAAGTTTGAGCTCATTAGAACATGCAGTGCAAACACGCAGACGTCTGCAGCGTAACTTTTCACATCATGACTTTTGGCGCTCGCAAACGTTAACGTGAAACCGGAGAGAAAAATAATACACAGCCCAAACCCTGGGGGACTACTTTTCCTGTTTCCAGTGGAGGGATCGGGGTGGGTGATGGCAGACTGAGAGCAGGTAAATCTACAGGAACACTTAGAAAAATCTACGTTTGATTCGCTCTGCGTGTGTTTAATCCGTCAACAACTGATGGAAAAATTTGCAGAAATTTCCTGATTGTGATGGGAGGTTTTGAAACAAGCACAAAGTTTCTGACTAAAACACAAATATATAGATCTACTCCTAAAACATGAGCACGTTTTTAAGCTTATTAATGCAGAAGTTTGGTAAGTTTGCAAGAAATTTGAAGTTAAAAAGTGAAGTTTTTTTCATCATGAAGGACTTTAAAGAGTCTCACTTTTAGACACAGGTGTCCATAAAGTCTCTTTACAATGTGAAAGTTCCAAAAAGCTTTTCTTACACCATCACTGTTTTCCTCACGTTCGTGGTTTCCGTTACACCTATGCACAAAACATAAATATTGCAATAAAAAATGGTTATAGAAACACCAAAGTTTTGACAGAACTCTAAAAACTTTCTACACAACTCGATAAAATGTTTTTACGTCGTTACGTTTTTACGCTGGGATGGTTTTTGAAGTTTATCTCTGAAGTTCAACAGAAAACACCCAAGCATGTCAATGTGTGGACGAAAATAAAAGACGCCCCTGTGAACTCCTCGACCTCGATTTTTTTTCCCAGAAGCCTCTAGTCCATAGTCGCCGCCTTACGTACGGACTCTGGCGAAGAAATCTTTACAATTTCAAGTAACTTGACGAGCAAATTTTTTTTAAATCCCATTTGTAGACTTTTTTGACTCGTTACCAGCAATTCAGGACTCATTTCTGTCTTTAAATTGCTTGAAAGGAGACGTGATGTTGGACTTAAGGGTAGAATGTGAGTCATATCAAGAGTAGTTAGACAATTTCTACTAAAAAAAAAAAAAGATGACTTGCTTAGATTTTATTTTTTGCAGTGTAGGGAGCAAAATCCGGACTTGTTCTTGAAGGAAAGTGTTTCTTGGATTTTTTTTGAAGACACTAAAGCTGGACTGGTGTCAAGAAAAAGGTCAAACAAAAGCAAAGTAAAGCTAATTGGTGCCTGTATTTAAAAAAAACAACAAAAAAAAAACAGTACCATTTCTGACCACAGGTGTCACTGTAACCAACGCCTGTAAATCTGTAGGGGAACAAAATGAATCGAAGGAACAAACCTCAGCTTCACCAAGTAAATAAAAGTGATTTCATCCACAGGGAAGGAATAAAAAGTCATGCATTTTTCTAAATATTTACTTTAAAACATTTTTCCCTCAGCGTTCCTGCTCCTTCTGTCCACTTTTCTCCACTTTTGACGCTCACCAGATCTTCAAATCTAATACAGCTCATTACAGAGACGTGTCTTTTGTCTGAACTCTTAAATTGAGTTGCAGTTTGTGTCGCCGGAGCTGAATGAGTCTGGACGGAGGCCTACCGCTCCCCCCCCCCCAGTCAACACATCTGCAAACACAGCCGACACGTGCACTCCTTTGCTCAGACACTTTGACTGACTAATTTCAGGTACATTACTATTTCCAATCTTATTACAGCTAGTCCCCAAGGGTTTGAAAAGTCGGACACTGGGGACGACACCATGTTGTGCTTACCCGGTTAGGCTTTCGTCTGTTTTACTAACAAAAAGACTCATGAGGATACTAATGTGCACTTTTCTGGGTTCACTGAATCAATCTTTAACAAAAAAACAGATAAAACATTTTCTGTTTGCATCATTTTATATTATCTTAAACCCCTATTTTTGCTTTTATTCTTACAAAAATGGATAAAATGTGGAATTGTTAATAGTTTTGGATTATGAGACACATTTCACGACCCCCTTTCACTGTCTTCGCGACCCCCCAAAGGGTCCCGACCCCCACTTTGGGGACCACTGATGTAGATTACAAAGCTGAGTCTGGCACCTGCAAATAAACTGTGGAGCGTCTACTTGTGTGGAGTGGGTGGTGGGGGGTGTAAGGGGGGGAAAGAGAGGGCTGACTGACAGCTCTATCGTCGCACGGTGAAGTCTGGAGAGGGAAAAAGAGAAAGAAAGATGAAGGAAATGGGAAAAGAGAGGGAACAGCGGGGGGATTTTTTGTTTTAGGGGGGGGGACTGAGGAGGTTGCCAAACTTGATTGGTCCAGGAGGAGACAGTAAACGGTTGCGGGTCAGCTGGAGGCACGCCGTGCTGGCGGTCGGCGAGTTGTAACTGTGGTAATGAGCTCAATACGGTGAGGATTCAGAAAAGAAAAAAAAAAAATGTTTGGAGCGTTACCCTGGAAACGCTGGAGGGACGCAAACGCCAAGAAGAGCAGAGACCAGGCGGAACGAAAAGAGTCGGGTGTCTCTTAAATTCAGAAATATACATCCAACAGCAGCACGTCGAGCTCCAGCGTTTAACACTGAAACAGCACAGAGACGATTTGTTCCTCACACTTTTTAGTAATTTAACTTCTTTTTAATTAGTCGTCAGCCTGCGTTTTTTTATCCATCTACGCCCGATGCATGGCCTTTGTGGAGATGAATTCATAAAGACCTTGCTTTGACTTAAATTCGCCGCTTCGGAGTCAAGTGCCTCTCACTTTTTGAGCTCTAATTCAGCCCTGGGTTAAATAGCAACATAATGTCAAGCATGTGATAGGTGCCTGGATGCTTTCAAAGCTTTTCAGAGCCAGAAATGCAGAATTATATTCTTTTTAATCGCTTCCTTTTTGTTGTTCCTACCTGAGCTTCACCGCTCCTAAAGCGCTGATCTTCTCTTTAAACAGGCGTCTCCTGCCAGAAGTGAAATCAAGTAATCAAAGCAGCACAATGCAGCAGGAGAGAGAGACAGAGAGGAGCTTGTAATGTTTCTCCAGGAGGCAGCGGTCCAGCGTCAAACCAGCGCCCGCTCACGCCAAACCTATTTCAATCTTGCCTAAACAAAGCAGAGAAAGCTCCTTACTGCGTCTGCCACCGGAGCTTTCAAGTCCACCAAAAGTAGACCAACCGCAGGGAGTATTTGCAAATTTTGACCCAGGTCTGCTGTTAATCTGTGTTTTGGATCGCTCTGCCTCTATTGATGCAGTCTCGGTGCATTTTCCAAACTCTGCTGCTGCTGTGCGTTGGTTTTCCATCGCTCTCCTCCTGTTTAGCAGGAACATTTTGACATGTCTAAGCACTTAAGAGATCGCTCTCATCGTCGGATTATTTCAACTCAACAAAGAAAAGGTGCCCTGCTAAATGTTAAAAGCTGCATTTAACTTTTGTTTTTGGTTAAAAAACAAATGTTCTTCTTACACCAACANCTGGAGACTGAGGAGAAAAACTACAAGAATTTCAGATCTTTATCTCCTGTGTCGTTTTCATTCAGCCAAAAAAAAAAACTTTCTGTCCTTGAACGTGGTCGAATACTTGAGCTGCATAAGAAAAGAGGCTGTTGTTTTAAAGTTTAAGCAGAATTTACTCCAAATGTGTCAGTTTCTGTAACAAGATGAAAAGAAACCTGAGGAAAAAAATCTCATGATGGAGGGGAAAATGACAAGAATTCACATTTTTCACTGTTGGATCATAAAGAGAATGTAAATAAAGTTTTAGAATGAAGAAGAAGAAAGGAGTCAAAGGTGAAAAAGCTTTTATCCACAGTAAGATGTATTTGTACTTATATTTCTACAAAGATCCTGAAGATTAAAGAACAAAAAGTCAAGTGGTCGACCCTAAAACTTTTCACCAGCACCGAGAAAATGCAACATGACTGAAAAATCTAAATTATAAGAGAAAAGTCAAAAGAATTTAAAGTAAAAAGTTGGAATTTTGAGATGAAAAAGTCAAAATAAAGAGATATAATGCCCAAAAAATAGACATGTGAATTAAAAGCAATGAGAAAAAAGTCAAAATTTGGGAATGAAAGATGTTTAGAAAGAGAAAATTGTTTAGATAATTAAATTAAATAAGGAGAAGAAAGGCAAAACTTTGAATGCAGTCACAATTTTGAGATAAAAAGTAAAAAGAAAAATGAAATGCCAAAAAATCAGACTATTGATTCTCAATAATGTGGAAAAAAAGTTAACATTTTTGGAAAGAAAGATGAAATATTAACATAAAAGGAAAAAGATTACACATTCAAGTCAAATAAAGTAGTATTTTGAAAGACAAAATCTCAATTTTGAGATGAAAAGTTTTCAAAAAGTCAGAATTAAATGATAAAATTCCCCTAAAATTAGATATTTAAGTGTAAATCATGGGAAATTGAATCAATATTTGGGCAAAGAAAGATGAAATCTTGAGACATGATGAGAATAAAATTAGACAATTCAGTTAAAATGAAGTGAAAAAAGGTAAAACTTTGAAATATAAAATTGTAATTCTGAGATAAAAAGTCAAAATTAAGAGATATAATGCCCAAAAAATTAGACATGTAAATCAAAACAATCAAAAATTTGAGTAATAAAATCACAATTTTGAGATAAAAGTAAAGAAAAATGGAGAAACAAAGTTAAAAATAAGACATGAAATGCCAAAAAAATCAGACAGTTGAGTCAAATTAATGAGAAAAAAGGAAATTGTTGGAAAGAAAGATTAAATCTTGACATAAAAGTAATAGAAAATTAAACATATAAGTCAAAACAAAGTGGAAATCTCAATTTTGAGACAAAAAGTTTTGAAATAGTCAGAGAAACAGTCAAGACCAAGAGATACATTTGCAAAAAGAAAGAGATATTTAAGTGTAAATCATGGGAAATGGAGTCAAAATTTTGGCAAATGAAGACAAAATCTTTGGACAAGAGCAAAAAAGTATAAATATTAGATAATTAGGGCAAAATGAAGTGCAAAAAGGTAAAACTATGAAACATAAAATTGCAATTTTGAGATAAAAAGTCAAAAAAATAATAATAGTTAAGTTAAAAATAGGAGAAAACTGCAAAATTTTGTGATAAAAAGTTGAACTTCTGAGATGTATAAGTCACAATTTGGGTAAAATAATGTGATACAAAGGGACAAAAACAGAAAAGTTTAGCAATAAAACTTAGTTTGAGGTGGTAAAAATTGCCCAAAGAAGCAATGAAACCTGAAATAAAGTAAATATAATGGGTTAAAATATGGTAAAATATAAGGTAAAATAATGTGATAAAGTAAAAACTTTTTTTTTTTTTTCTAAACTCTTTTTTTATTTAATTTTTTGGTAAAGATACATTTTGTAAAAATAGGCATTATATAAAATCGATACACATAGTGTTAGATACATAAATAAATAATAGTCAAAGTACCAAATAAAACAAAACAAAAGCAGTAAAAGCAGTGATAATAATGATAATTAATAATTATAATAACAATAATAGCAAGAATAATAGAAATAACAATAGATTTATATTAATAACAGTAATGATAATAATAAGAATAATAGTAATATTATTAATAATAATAGTGCCAGTAATATGGAAATAGGAAAAAAAAAGAAAAAGAATATATCTGCCAAATTTACCATTAAAAAAGGTTAAGAGAAATAGAACAAAATAAGACGTGGTCTTCCAAAAGATACAAACATAAAGATCCTAAATTCCAGTCTAAATGTGAATATTAATGTGAATATTAATCCTTTTCCCCTGGTCTTTGTTTCTGTTCAGGAGTTTCTTTGTGGGTCACTGCTGTTAAAAGTTTTTTTTTTTTTATCTTTCTCTGTGTTTCAGGAGCGGCTGCATTATGAGACACTGAGTCAACACCTGGGGAAACTCGGGGAGGATGCTGGGAAAATGGTCCATCGAGTCATCGACCTGACGAGGCCTGAAGACCTGGATGGTAAAACTCCTTCACTACCCATCATGCCTCACTCTTATGTCTGTTTCCTTGACCCCTCATATGGCTCTTTTCCACTGACTCGTCTCAGCCCTACTCTACTCGCCTCTACTCGGTTTGTGTTGCGTTTCCACAGACGCCAGTTTTTAGTACCTACTCTACCCTGGTTCTAAGAGAGTAAAGCCGATACTAAAAGGTGACGTGGACGGACTGCCGGTCACTCATTGGTCAGAGAATGTCGTCTCTGCAGCTTCTGACTCTGAACAAATCACTTACAAGAGGCAAAGGAATAAGTCAGCGACGGGTTTTTAATGACATTTAAACCTGACGGCACAGAACCAGACTGAATGAAGACAAAATACAGCCCTAAAATGCTCCTTCATGATTCCTAAAGAAGTTAAAAGTCCTTTTTAAANACGAGAGTCTTTAAGCACCAATCAGTCCATTAATCCACAGGGAACCAAAAAGGAAAAACCAGTTCAAAGAAGAATGATTGATCAACAACAAATCTCTGCTATACCAGGCCCAAAAATCAAAAATTAAAGTGATCTCACTGGATCCAGGGAAGAGTTGATGTCAGGAAGCAGCTCCTTCGTTTTCCTCCGCGTGCAGCAGCACCAGGCTGTTGTTTACCTCCGTTGTCATGACGACCCACATTGAGCCGCTGTATTACTTTAATGAAATCTTTTTAAAGCTTTTTTTTTTCCTTTAAAGACCACGGTGGCACATATGTTAGTACAAAATTACGTTTGTGTGGCGTTATAGATGAACATGCATGCACTTCTGCGCAGCACTTAAGCGCCAAACCGAGTAGAGTAGAGCTGGAATTGTAGAGTGGAACAGTGCCATTAGTTTCTTGCTCGCTCTGATCATGTAAAAAAGACGTGTGGTAAAAGTGACGGCTGGAGTTCAGACTGACTCTTGACTCTTAAAGGAGCAGAGCGAGAACATTCAGGTATTCAGCAAACACTAATATTTATTGTGCTGCTCAGGAAACACGGCTGAAGAACAACATTCACGCCTAAACACACGCCTCAACATTTGACTCTCTTCAACTTTTTTATACTGTTATTATTCCTGCAAGTACACGACAAGAGTCTGAACACCGACGAGTGTTTGTGACACAGGATCCTGTCCAGCACAAGTATGCAAACAAAAGCACGCCACCGCCATCGCCGCCGTCGACCTTTGAGAGTCAGCTGAAGCGTCAGTCTTTACCCCGACCCACCTGTGGCTCTTAAAGCTCCAGTGTTTACAGGCCGCGAGGAGCCAGCGACGCTTATTGTGGTTTAGTTTACAACCGGAGGAGTAAACACTGAAGAACAGACGCTGAAGAACACCAACCATCGTTTGTGTTTAACACGTGTGTTTGTGCTCATACAGGAAGTGAGGAGGCCTGTGGAGTAGAGCTGAATGATTTACAAAAAAAATAAAAAATCTAATTGCAATTTCTCATGCAATTATTTCCAGTTTCCATCTTCTCTGTTTTTAAACAAACTCATTGTTGAACATGAACAGTTTCATTAATTACAGCACAACAACAACAACACACTACCACTACAACTGGGACTGATTTTTACACATTTAAACACTTTTACCTTCTTTTTTAACACTTCTGGAACATTTTTTTGATACTTTCTCACTATTTTACAGATTAACTCCCAATTTTAGTTGTTTTTGCCCATTTTTGACACTTTTGGACCATTTTTTTGCAACAAACTGATTAATATTTTTCTTTCCATTTTTGTTGACTTTGCCCATTTTTATCACTTTTGATGGTTTTGTCACTTTTTTTTCACCATGTTTGCTACTTCTTGAATTTTTTTAACATTCCTCCAAAATTTTTTTGCTTATTTTAGTGACTTTTGGGCCATTATTTGCAACTTCATGAGTGTTTCAAGGTTTTATCCCGATTCAAATGCCAATTTTTTGTTGTCTCCACCCATTTTATTCATTTTTCTCTCCCTTTTTGCCACATTTGGACCATTTCTTGATACCTTTCCCAGCTTAACTCAATTTTCTTGCCAATTTGTGTAGTTTTGCTTATTCATGACACTTTTCAATTCTTTTTAGCCATTTTTGGACCTTTTTTTTTTCGACCCTCTGACTATTCTACAAGTTTATTCCAAACTTTTCTTGCCATTTTTATTGACTGACCATTTTTACTTTTTGCTACTTCCCTCCAAAATGTTCTTTTTTAAATTTTTGTTGCTTTCTGGCCATTTAACTTGTTTTTCACTCTTTTTTTGACCCATTTGTATCATTTTTGCAACAAACTGACTAATTTCTGAGATCAAATCCAACTTTCTTTACATTTTTGTCACTTTCTTTCACCATGTTTGCTACTTTCTGATTTTTTTTTAACTTACCTTCAAAAATTTTCTTGCTAATTTTTGTTGCTTTTTGGCCATTTTAGTCACTTTTGGGCCAATATTTGCTACTTATTGAGTTTTACAAAGTTTTATCCCCACTGCAAACACCACTTTTTGTTGTCCTCACCCATTGTACTCATTTTTTTACCTTCCTTTTGCCACGTGGACCATTTTTTGATACTCCCTCACTCTTTTTATAGGTTCACATTTTATTTTCATCCCAATTTTTGTGTTTTTTCTCATTTATGACACTTTTCACTTAATTTGAGCCATTTTCAGACCATTTTTTTCCAAGTTCAATTTCAACTTTCTTTCCATTCTTACTGCCTTTGACTGGTTTTTGCCACTTTTTTTCACCGTGTTCTTGATAAATGTTTGTTGCTTTTTGGCCTTATTGGTCACTTTTGGACCAGTATTTGCAACTTTTTTGAGTATTTCAAGGATTTATCCCAATTCAAATGCCAATTTTTCTCTTCCTTTTTGCCACATTTGGACCATTTTTTGATACTCTCTCACTCTTTTCTGGGTTTACTCTTTATTTTCTTCCCAATTTTTGTGGTTTTTCTCATTTATGACACTTTTCACTTAATCTTAGCCATTTTCAGACCATTTTTTTCCAAGTTCAATCTCAACTTTCTTTCCATTCTTACTGCTTTGACTGGTTTTGTCATCTCTCTTCACCATGTTTGCTACTCTTTGAATTTTTTAAACTTTCCTCGAAAATTTTTCTTTCTAATTTTTGTTGCTTGTAGGCCACTTTAGTCACTTTTGGGCCATTTTTGCTACTTTTTTGAGTATTTCAAGGTTTTATCCCAATTCAAATGCCAATTTTTGTTGCCTCTTTAACCATTTTACTCATTTTTCACCTCCGTTTTGCCACGTGGACCATTTTTTGATACTCTCTCACTCTTTTCTAGCTGTACTGTTAATTTTCTCTTCCAACTTTTGTGGTATTTTCTTATTTTTTGACACTTTGCACTTAATTGTAGCCATTTTCTGACCATTTTTGCAACAATTTTTTGCTATTTCACAAGTTTAGCCCCAATTTTCTTTTACCACTTTCTGAATTTTTTAAAGTATCCTACACAATTTTTTTTTGCTGTTTTTGTTGGCCATTTAAGTCACTTTTCACACATTTTTGCCACTTTTGGCTCATTTTTGCGATTTTCCAGGTTTTATCCCAATTTGAATGCTAATTTTTGTTGCTTTTTTGGCAGTTTTCACCACCTCAAACTAAGTGTTATTGCTCCTCTTTTCTGTTTTTGCCTCTTTTTTACCACGTAACTTGTTTTGTTTTGCAACAGGACAAACTGTGATTTAATCTAATTGGTGGTTAATCGCCCAGCTCTCCTGTGAATGTGTCTGAATGTTGTCTTTCCGTCTCGTCTCTCAGGAAATAACGTGATGGAGGCGCGGGTGTTCAGGGAGGCGCGGGGCAGAAACACCAGCGAGCCGCACATCAAGAGGCCCATGAACGCCTTCATGGTTTGGGCCAAAGACGAGAGGAGAAAGATTCTGCAGACCTTCCCCGACATGCACAACTCCAACATCAGCAAGATCCTGGGTGAGTCCAACTCTCAGGGTCAACTTCCACAAACTGTACATGGGTCAATGACAAAAAGAGGGTCTAAAAACTTATTTTTAAAAAGTTCTTTGAAAATGGATAAAAACATATTTCTGAGAGAAGAATTAAGTTTTCTAACAGATTTCAGTAGTTGACCAACATTTCAAAGTTTTTAGGTTCATTATTTTTTAGTATTTTTAATTTGAGCACCCAAAAATGTCAGGTGGCGCAACCAAATATATTAAAATTAATTCATGTTTATTAGAAAATAACAAAAATATATAAATAAAACAGTATGCAATAAATGCACGACAACAAATGAAAACAAAATGTTGATTATTCACCATGAAGTGCTTCAAAAATAACAAAAACAGCTTAATTATATCACTAACTTTGATTTTAACTGTGAAACAGCGCCAGTCCTCCTTGTGTGGTGACTGTTGGTACTGCACATAATAACTGGTCAAAATAATGCAGAGTCAGGGAAACATGAAACTCAATGTTGACATTTTTTATTTTCTTATTGATTGAGATTTGTCTCCTACAGGAACCGTGTTCTGATGGAGAAACATCAGAGTTTGTTTTTTTTCTCCTCCAGTTCACTGAGTTTCTAAGCCTCCGTCTCTAAGAAGGAGCAGTGTGTGTTTGAAAAGCTGGAACAGTTCACACACAGAGCTGCTCTGTGTGCGTCCGACCACTGTGATGGATGCATTCAGTTAAAAAGCAGCCGTGTTGATACTAACGAGCCTCACACAGATATTCATTCAGACCTGAGCTGTCAGACTCTGGATGAGAAGTTTACAAACGACACTTTCTGAGGAGGGTCTGTGCTCCTGAGGGGGAGAGAGACGACTTTATTTAGGGAATATTTCTGCACTTATATGATGCATTATTGTGAGGAGACCGATATTTTTATCCTCAACCCTTTAACGACCTCCTCAACCAAATGGTTTAGTATAGTTGAGTTACTTTATTTCAACAAGAGGAGTCTCAAACTTAACTCAAACTAATTCAACCATCCTTGCAACTTGGTAGAAGTATGCAAAAGATCGAAGGCATTCAAATTTGCCTTTATTTTGAACTTTGTTTTAACAGTTTTCCATGCAAAATGAACATTTTTCAAAAAAACATGTTATATTTTAATAGTTTAAAGATGTGTTCAAATAACACAGGTTTCATAGAATAAAGAAATACATGTGATGAAATACTCAATTCATGATGGAAGGAAATATTGCACTCAGACACAAAAAAGGGGGACGTCACGTCATTGACCCAAATATGATTTTTGCCTCATTCAGATAAAATTTTTCAGTGTAGAGACGTCTCACCTGTTCTTTAAACCTCTTGTGAACTGAGAGCAAACAGCAGGTTTTTAAAGTGGTTTTTAAAAAGTGCACACTTGTGTACAGTTGATGTTCCTCCAACATAATAACACAGCTGGACTCAGAGGAGGCTCAACAAAAACCTCCCTGTGTTTCCTGTGTCACAAAAGTACAAGAGTTTGTGATAAACCTGCGTAAACAGAGGGAGGAGGTGGAGAGAGAGGAAGCAGCAGCTGCACAGATGTGCTGCGTTCCTGCGCCGACGCTCTGACGCTGCGTTCAGGCACAAACTGCTTCAACCGGAGAAAACCAGGAGTTCATGATGGGTCGTTCTTCACAGTTTAAAGGTGTCAGTCATGATTATAGAAGAACACACAGCAGTTACAGGTGTTTCCAGGTTTTTAATCTTGTGCTGTGACTGTTTTTTTTTGTGTGACCTGATATTTCACTTTTTTTTATCATAATTTTGTTTTGTTTTTTTACGACTTTTTAAACTTTCAATCCTCATTTTGAACTTTTTATCTCATAAGTTAGGCTAAGTATCTCTGATAGAAAATTAAGCCATGAAGTAAAACAAAGTTGGGAAACAAACAGGGGCAGCAGGGGAATTCATTCTCTTAAATTATGACTTTAATCTTGTAACATTACGACTTTATTCTAGTAATATTGTGACTTTATTCTCATAAGATTACAACTTTAATATAGTAAATTTATGAGATTAACTTTGTTAGTTTATGGCTTTATTTTAATAAGTTTAAGACTTTATTCTGGTAAATTTATGACTTTATTCTTTTAAGTTTATGACTCTTTTCTCTTAAGTTTATGACTTTATTTGCGTAGGTTTACGACTTCATTCCTGTAAGTTTACAACTTTATTCTCGTAAATTTATGACTTTATTCTTGCAAGATTGTGACTTATTTCTTGTAATATTAAAAATGTATTCTTGTAGGATTACAACTTTAGTATTGTAAATTTATGAGATTAACTGTGTTAGTTCATGACTTTATTGTCATAAGTTTACGACTAGTCTTTTGAGTTTATGACTCTTTTCTCATAAGTTTATGACTTTATTCTCGTAGGTTTAAAGATACATTCCTGTAAGTTTACAACTTTATTCTTGTAAATTTATGCCTATATTCTTGTAGGTTTAGGAGTTCATTTTTATAAGGATTTGACTTTATTTTTGGAAGTTTATGAGATTAATCTTGTAAAATTTTTTTTTTTTTACTTTCTATAGTGGCACTTATTCTTGGTTTAATTGAGATCAGATGATATGAAAAAATTTACCATAATCTTTTTTTTTTTTACATTAGCTCAGCTGTACTCTACAATCACAGAAAGAAAGCAGGTTTTTAAGTTTGTTTCTTTTATGCAGCTTCATAGGAAACAAACCAGACATTGACGCATAAAGAAATGAGAACATCATAGAGACGTCCTGACGTGTCCCGCAGTGAAAAGTTGACACTTTATTTAAATGTATTTAAAGACACAGTAACAACAGGTCGACCTCCCCGTGCTCTGCTCTAGGCTCTCGCTGGAAAGCCATGACCAACCAGGAGAAGCAGCCGTACTACGAGGAGCAGGCTCGTCTCAGCAAGATCCACCTGGAGAAATATCCCAACTACAAGTACAAGCCGCGGCCCAAGAGAACCTGCATCATCGACGGCAAGAAGCTGCGCATCGGCGAGTACAAGCAGATGATGAGGTCACGGCGCCAGGAGATGAGGCAGTTCTTCGTGGGGTGAGTCCCAACGGCTTTAAAAACTTTTCTGCCAGTTAAAATATGAGAGTGAAAAACTTGATTTGCCGAGTCAAAATTTTGAGATTATTTCAGTTTTTTATCTCAAATCTTAACTTTTTAATCTCAAATTTTGACTTTTACCTGAAAATTTTAACTTTTGCTTAATATTGAGTTTTTGTCTGAAAATTTCCACTCCATAACCCCAAATTTTGACCTTTTTCCTTGAGAATTTTTACTTTTTCATGCAAATTTTGAATTTTTCTTTGAAAATGTTTACACTCTCACACAAATTTTGAACTTAACCTGAAAATGTCCATGCAAAGTTTTGACTTTTTATCTAAAAATGTCCACTTTTTATACAAAGTTTAAACTTTTTATGCAACATTTTTAGACTTTTAATCTAAAAATGGCCACTTTTTATGCAAAGTTTTGACTTTTTGATCATAGAATGTCCACTTCTAATGCAAAATTTTGCCTTTTTATCCTAAAATGTCCACTCTTCATGCCAAAAATGTCCACTTTTTATCTAAAAATGTCCACTTTTTATGCCAAAAATGTCCACTTTCTATGCAAAGTTTTGACTTTTTTATCTAAAAATGTCCACTTTTTATGCAAAGTTCTGACTTTTTATCTAAAAATGTCTACTTTTTATGCAAAGTCTTGACTCTTTATTCGAAAAAAAGTTTCCACTTTCTATACAAAGTTATGACTTTTTATCTAAAAACGTCCACTTTTTATGCAAAATTTTCTCTGTTCTTCGTGGGGTGAGTCCGAACAGATTTAAACGTCACACACATCTTTATCTGCTGAGTTTCTGATGCTGTTGGACTTTCAGCTCAGTGTCTGTTTCTCTGAGTGAAGGTGTTTTGTTTTCAACCTGCTGAGGAATTTTCTTTGTCACAGACTTTTTGTGAAGCACCCGCTCGCTTTTCAGACTTGAGCCATTCAGCGTCTCCTCTTTGAAGCAGTGCAGACATTTTCAGGAGGAATTTTTTGAAGACTTTTCAAACAGGACGATTGTGCATCGACAGCTCCGAGCTTCAGATGATTGTTCTGCTTCTCTAAAAGACTGTTCCACTCGTTTACGGCTGCATGTGTGGCCTTCAGCTAAACTAATATTCACACAAAGGCCGGCGTTTGTCGTAGAGATGTGAGGAGACTTAGTAAAGCATCTGTGTGATTTTTTTTATTTCCATACAGACATTGTGAGGATGTAAAGCTCAGGAATTTATACAGCGACAGTGTTGTGTTTTTCCCTGATTGTGTCTTTCTGGATGAATTCTTTTTTCTCAGCGTTGTGAAGATTCATCAAGTTTTCTGAGGAGTTTTTTTTTTCTACCATCAAAGAAGAAACCACAACAAAGCTGCGTTTTAATGTCTCTACATTTGTCTCAAATGCATCAGGAAACACTCGCATAGTTTACAAATATCAATAACCACATTGATCCCTGTGGAAATGTTTCTTTTTTCATTGTAATACACGTGAAAATGGGAGCTTGTGTTTTGGATCGTTTCTTTTAACACTCAACACACGTTCAGGCGTAAAAGTACCGGATTTTTTTAACCTTAAACGCAGCACGTCATATTTTTCTGTTGATCCACAGAAGAGGAGCTGAAAGCAACAGGAAAAACTCAGTCCTCAAAGATTGTACCAGTCAGTCAGAGCGTAAAATAAGCAAGTGATCCACATTTTTAAACACATATCTTAATTGATTGTTAACCTTTTAACCCGTTATTACAGAAGCTGCCACAATAAAAAAGGGACATTATGCCAGGTAAAAGAAAAATTGTGATAATATCTCATTATTTCGAGATACGTATCTCCCTATTTCGAGATAATGATCTCGTTTCTTCGTGATACCAAATCATTGTGATTACTTACGTTGCTTAACTTTGTTTGAATGTGCAGACTGTCTGGAGAACTGCATATAACGAGATGATAACGAGTTGCGTATCTCGAAATAACGAGAGAATTACCTCAAAATAGTGAGTTATTAAATACATAAATAAATAAATAGAAGTTTATTGTCTGACACAAAGAAGGTGACAGAAATTCATCTTATGACAGGCCTCAGTTGCATCAAAGACACACATTCACATATTCCCCATCACACTTGTACACACATACATAACAGGAACTTTAAAAGACCTGAGTAAAAAATACACATAGTAACAAAAAAAATAAAATAAAATAAAATATATATACACATACTACTGGGTTATGGTACCTTTGCTGTGGCTTTCCTGATCACAGAGCGTTCATACAGATGGGATAGTGGAGTTTGGGCTGAACCGGTTATCTTGCTGGCTTGAGCTGTGATTCGTGAAAGTTTTGTTTTTTGTTTACTGGAGAGAAGGTTGTACCAGGATGTGATGTTGAAGGTGAGAATGGATTCTATCAATGAGCGGTAAACCATGATGAGGATCTTCTTTACGACGTTGAAGGTTTTCAGTCTTCGGAGTAGGTGGAGACGCTGGAGTGCCGTGCTGTAAATTGAGTCCGAGTGTTTTAGAAATGACAGACGAGAGTCCATCTGTGTCCCAAGATACTTGAAGCATTCCACCTGTTCAACCTGCTGTAAAATCACAGGTTTACGGAGCTGAGGTGTAGTATGTATCTCGAAATAACAAGATAATATCAGTTTTTTGTTTTTTTAAACTGGCATGTCACTTTTTTTTTTTTTTTTATCGTGGGAGCAATACGTACGGAGCCCCTAAAGGGACAAGAAAAGGTAAAAAAAAGTATATAATTTCACGTGCACACT
>RPOG01001124.1:144099-181542 GCA_008086565.1 Thalassoma bifasciatum
CTCAAACAGGCCCTGTGGCTCCTCAATGAGCCGCAGAAAAAAAGCAGGAAAAGTGCTGTCACGTTTCTCACCTAACAGTTTTCCCTGAAACAATCACGCTCTGACAGACTCATTTTCACATTAAAGACTTTAAAAACAACACTGCTGCAGTTATTAGGAGCCTGCCAGGAGCCGCTTGTGTCTTTGACTCCGCTGTGATTGAAAGTCCAGGCTCACAGAATCACTTTTTTTTGTTTTCTGCTTTTCTTGACCACACACAGAAAGCATGTGACGTCTGCTTCTCTTCGCTCCGTCTCAAACATCTGCTTACATTTCATATTCCACCATGTCTGTCTGCGTCCAATTTCACTGCCCGCAAGCGCCCGCCATTGTCCTAATTTAATAAATGACAAGCTATTAAAAATCGCTCCCATTCAAAGCGGAGGCCTCTGGTAAATCCATCTGAAGCACAGGCTGCTGCTCTGATGCTTTTAAACACATCCAAAGCTGGTTCCCATTAGGACAATGCCACTGTTTTTCCCCTCGCTGCACCGACTGCTCCCTCTAAACAAAACACAATGCTCCTCTGACTCTATTTAAAGGATTCACGTCCAAAAATAAAACCCTTTTCCAGCGAGCCGGGTCCAGAGCTGGTTCAGAGTCAGTTCTTAATCAAGAAACGGTTCTTTGTGTTTCCACCACCAAAGAAAAACTGGATCCAAACTAGAGCTGTGATCGTTAAAGCTGTGATTTTTTTCCTGCTCCTGACTGACCCAGGATCTGTTATATCAGCTGTTTCACACACACCTGTCTTTGAGTGAGAGACTGTTGAGAAAAATCCTTTTTTCTTTGGGATTGTTGTTGATTTTATTTTATTTAACTTGACACAATTAAAGATATTTTGCGCTGCATCATTTTTAAAAGTTAAGAGTCAAAGATAGCTCTTTCTGTTCTTCAGTTTTTACAACTAAAATTACAATTTAAAAAGTCCAGTTTAGAAAAAGCAAGAATGGGTGTTCGGTTTTGAGAAGAGTCAAAATGTGACAACTTATCTTTTTATGCAAAATTTTGACATTTTATGCAAAATTTTGACTTTTTGTCCAAAAATGTCCACTTTTTATGCAAAAATGTCCACTTTTTATGCAAGGTTTTGACTTTTTATCTACAAATGTCAACTTTTTATGCAGAATTGTCCACTTTTTATGCAAAGTTTTGACTTTTTATGCAAAAATGTCCCCTTTTTATTTACAAATGTCCACTTTTTATCCAAAAATGTCCACTTTTTATGCAAAAGTTTGACTTTTTATCCAAAAATGTCCACTTTTTATGCAAAGTTTTGACTTTTTATGCAAAAATGTCCACGTTTATCTACAAATGTCAACTTTTTATGCAAAAATGTCCACTTTTTATGCAAAGTTTTGACTTTTTATCCAAAAATGTCCACTTTTTATGCAAAGTTTTGACTTTTTATCTAAAAATGTCCACTTTTTATGCAAGGTTTTGACTTTCTATCCAAAAATGTCCACTTTTTGTACAAAGTTTTGACTTTTTATCGTTTTTTGATTGAAATCACAATTTCAGACATCGTGATCATGTTTTCGCTCAAGCTGTGATTTTTTCCTGCTCCTGACTGACCCAGGATCTGTTATATCAGCTGTTTCACACACACCTGTCTTTGAGTGTGAGACTGTTGGAAAAATCCTTTTTTCCTCGAGATTGTTGTTGATTTTATTTTATTTAACTTGACACAATTAAGGATATTTTGCGCTACATCATTTTTAAAAGTTAAGAGTCAAAGATAGCTCTTTTTGTTCTTCAGTTTTTATAACTAAATATACAATTTAAAAAGTCCAGTTCAGAAAAAGCAGGAATGGGTGTTCGGTTTTGAGAAGAGTCAAAATGCGACAACTTATCGAAAAATGAGCTTTTTATTTTTTAGCCTCTCTCATAATAAAGCCTTTCTCATAATTTCAACTTAAATCTTAGTTTTTTGACTTTCTATATCCAAATTTAAACTTTTTATTTCGAAATGCAGACTTTTGTCATCTTGAAATTTTGACCTTAATTGAGAAAGTTTGGACTTTTTTCACATAATCTTAAACTGATTTCTTAAGAAGTTTCATTTCAAAATCTTGACTTTTTATCTCAAACTTATAACCCTGGTTTTGACACTTAATCATGTAATGATTACTATTCCACATAATTGACTTTTTATCTCAAAATTTGAATCTGATAGTTTGTACTTAATCTCAAAATCCTGGCTTTTTCCACACAGAATTAAATTTTTTTAGTTTTTATCTCAAAATCTCGACTTTTTCCTACAGTTTTGAGCAATGATCTTGCAATTTTGATTTATTGTCTGATAATTGTCACCTCATCTAAAAATTTTGACATTTTCCCCAGTAACTATTATTTTTTTTAATCACAGAATTTCAACTTTTCCACCATTTTTTGACTTTTCCTCTCTAAATTTTGACTTATTGTCTGATAACTTTTCCTTTATATTAACATTTGGACTTTTTATCTCAAAATTTTGACTTTTTACTTTTAATTTTGACTCATCTCAAAAAAGTTTTCAGGGTATTCCAGTGCTGTTAACATTGCTTCAATTACAGGCAATTATTGATGCGACCTGTTCTTTTTACCGTAACTCTTCTTATATTTGTGCAAGAGAAAAATTCAAATGTTTTCTAAAAAGTTGAGAAGATGAATTTTCTGAATCTTTTAAGGCTAAAATAACAGAAGAAGTTCATGTTTTTGGAGTTTTAACTTTTATTTTTCTGTGCCCCTCAGGCCTCAGCCCCCCATCCCTCTCGGCAGCAGCCCAGGCGGAGTTTATCCAGGCGCCATCTCCATGGCAACGACAGCCACCCCATCCCCACACCTGACCTCAGACTGCTCCAGCAACTCGGCCAGCCCCGAACCCGCCATCCCCGTCATCCAGAGCACGTACGGGGTCAAGTCCGAGCCCGGCGGGGGCAGCAACGGCAGCAGCGGCGGGATGGGGGCGCTGGATCTGCCCAGCGACCCCGCCAACGGAGACGACGACATGGACATGTACGAGGACTTTGAGGACGAGCCCAAGTCAGACTATAGCAGCGACCACGAGACACGGGAGGCCGTCAGCGCCAACTGAGTGTAGAGAAAAAAAAAAAAAGAGGAAAAAAAACTTCTTCTCAGAGACAGCTTTTAAAAAACACAGTTTATTACAGAGACCCGCCTGTGGGCACACGGTCAGGAACACGCCGCGGCACGCACTGAGCATGCCCAGAACGGACTCACTCTCAGAGAACATGCTCAGAAAGATCTCAGTGATGGTTTGGAGAAGAGGGTTGATGGGAAAAAAAAAATGTGACCTGACAAAACAAAAACCTGAAGAGACTGAAACTTCAGCTTCACTTTGACAATCGAGAGCGAAAAAGAGGAAGAAGAAAAAGAAGAAGAAGAAGAAGAGAAGAGAGCGATGAGGTCGCTGTGTGGTTTGTAAAGAGCATGCATGGATTTTGAAGCATCAGGAAATTGGTCTTCAANGCAAGAGAAAAATTCAAATGTTTTCTAAAAAGTTGAGAAGATGAATTTTCTGAATCTTTTAAGGCTAAAATAACAGAAGAAGTTCATGTTTTTGGAGTTTTAACTTTTATTTTTCTGTGCCCCTCAGGCCTCAGCCCCCCATCCCTCTCGGCAGCAGCCCAGGCGGAGTTTATCCAGGCGCCATCTCCATGGCAACGACAGCCACCCCATCCCCACACCTGACCTCAGACTGCTCCAGCAACTCGGCCAGCCCCGAACCCGCCATCCCCGTCATCCAGAGCACGTACGGGGTCAAGTCCGAGCCCGGCGGGGGCAGCAACGGCAGCAGCGGCGGGATGGGGGCGCTGGATCTGCCCAGCGACCCCGCCAACGGAGACGACGACATGGACATGTACGAGGACTTTGAGGACGAGCCCAAGTCAGACTATAGCAGCGACCACGAGACACGGGAGGCCGTCAGCGCCAACTGAGTGTAGAGAAAAAAAAAAGAGGAAAAAAAACTTCTTCTCAGAGACAGCTTTTAAAAAACACAGTTTATTACAGAGACCCGCCTGTGGGCACACGGTCAGGAACACGCCGCGGCACGCACTGAGCATGCCCAGAACGGACTCACTCTCAGAGAACATGCTCAGAAAGATCTCAGTGATGGTTTGGAGAAGAGGGTTGATGGGAAAAAAAAAATGTGACCTGACAAAACAAAAACCTGAAGAGACTGAAACTTCAGCTTCACTTTGACAATCGAGAGCGAAAAAGAGGAAGAAGAAAAAGAAGAAGAAGAAGAAGAGAAGAGAGCGATGAGGTCGCTGTGTGGTTTGTAAAGAGCATGCATGGATTTTGAAGCATCAGGAAATTGGTCTTCAACAGCTATTTGGTCTTAAATGTTTAAGGAGTGATTTAGTTTTTATCATTATGTATTAACTTTTTGTGGGTTTTTATTTTCCTCTTTTTGTTTTTATGTTTTTTTTCGTTGTCGTTGTTGGATAGACTCTTTCTGACAGGTCACTGCCTGTACAAACTCTGGACTGTCGGAACTTGAAATTTTAAAAAGTTTTAATATAAATCCTAGCTATTGTAATCTTATAGTCTTACTTTTGTTTCTTACCAATACAGTGCATCTGCATCTTTTTGTTTTCGGACAAACTGCTTACATTACATGACTGTTTTTGTTTTTGTTTTGTTTTTTAATATCCCAGCTCAGGTATGACGTGCCAGCTTGTGAATGTGTTTTTTTTTTTTTTTGGTTTGTTTTCATACAAAAGGAGTGTTAGAAATGTTTAGACTGTCAGTGAACTAAAGGGAGCAAAATCCCTTCTATACATTATTATTATTATTATTATTATTATTATTATTATTATGGCTGCGTATGTGGCATTGTACAAATTTACTTCAAATGTGCCAAACCTACATTCACATTCACTCTGGATGTCGTAGTCTTAACTTCCAATGCTGCAAAAGTCTTACACAATCAGCTTTTTACACCCTGCGTCGCGTCGCCCCCCCCCTGAAGCTTCACGTTCACTCCTCCGGTGCTTTCACGAACTACATTACCCATAGTTCCTTGTGGCCAAACATTTAGAAAGTCGTTAGGAAAGATGAACCCCTGAATGAAATCTTAAGAAAAGAGGAAAAATGACAAGAATTCACATTTAGCGCCGGTGGATTATAAGATTATTGGATTACAGGAGCAGGAGAACTGTGGGTCATCGGCGCCCCATTTCATTAGATAGGGAAAAAGAGTACAAGAGGGAGGAAGAGGGAAATAAAGCAAATACCAGACAAGGCTCCTGTTTGAAGAAGAGCTTCAAAATGCAAAAAGGCTTCTGGGAAATTTGCTCCAAGTGGTAAAAATTAGTGCATGTTTGGCATCAACTGTCTGAAACTGACGTTGAAAAACCCAGTCATGTGTGCGGCTGATATAGCAAGTAATTTTAACATTTATTCTGACTAGTTGTAATTACATTTCAGATAGTCAGAATTTTAATTCCAGATACCTGTTAATCAGCTTCACCTGGTCAAAAAGAACATTTCAGAAATCTGCAAATACATTCTGACTATCCACAATTATCATTTCAGATATCTACGACAACTTTTTGACTGGGGTTACTCATTCAAGATATCTACTGTGTTATTTTGGATATCCAAAATGTAAATTATGGACATCTGTAAATGAATTGGAGATATCAGTAATTCACATTCAAGATATTTTTAAATACATTTCAACCATAGACTGTATAATGAGTGGACGTAACAACGTTCGGCTCAAACTGAAGCTTCCAGCAGATGCCCCGCCCCCTGGTGTCTGGCTGCAGTATGGGTCATAAGCCCCGCCCCCTGGTGTCTGGCTGCAGTATAGGTCATAAGCCCCGCCCCCTGGTGTCTGGCTGCAGTATAGGTCATAAGCCCCGCCCCCTGGTGTCTGGCTGCAGTATAGGTCATAAGCCCCGCCTCCCCATGTATTCCACATATGAGCCGGGAAAACTTTAAAAAATTAGGATACCTGGTAGAAACGTTTCTCTCATCTTTACTCTAAGGTAGAATGATGATGTCATCTGGCTGCATGGTGCTCGGGTGTTTTTTTTCCTGAGAAGTTAGTTTCTCATTAGTTATTGGACGTTAAAAACCGTGATATAAGTTTCGTTTTACGATAGTTGACAGCTGCTGTTCGTGAGTAGTTTTTATCGGGGATATAAGAAACTTCGGGAAAGAGCCAAAAGGAGACTAAACCTTCTGAAGAAGAAGAAATAAATATTTTTATTTCTCTGTTTTACTTGGCTCCACCGGAAATTCTCTACTGCGCAGACTCTGGCTGCACAATGGCGGCTAGAGAAACGGGGTTTTTTAGCATCAAAATCGTAGAACGGTGACAGGCGGAGCCACGCTGTTTATTCTATATACAGTCATTGGTAGAAATACGGTGTTAGCATTTCAACATCCAGCATTTGCTGAAAAGAAATGTCCTCCCCAGTCTATACACAACTTTAGCTTTCCTTTTGTGACATCTTGCAAAAATAGCAAAAAACAATATTTGAAATGATCAGAAAAAGATAAATTACTCAGTCATGAAGGATGCCACACCTGCCAACACTCCAGATTTGTGTGAATCTTCCACTTTTTGATTTACTCTCTCTTTCAACTTCTGATTGGTGGGTTCAAAACATTTAAAGTCTAATCCAAAAACTGATGAAAAAATGTCTGAACTGTCAGATTCTAGATTTTTTCAGGGTACTTGAACGGACGCCACCTGTAAAATCCCCACAGCGGCGGCGACCCGTTTCATTAGATTAAAAAAGAAAAACAGTACAAGAGGGAGGAAGAGGGAGAAAAAAGCAAATACCAGACAAAGCTTCCATCAATCTCCAGTTTGACCCTGAGGCTGGTGAAAATTTTTGGGTCTTCATTTTGCGTTTTTAAGCTTCATTGACAACCTGCTCATGGTCCACTGGTGCCAAATCTTAATTCTTGTCATTCTCCTCCCCATCTTAAGATTTTGTCTCCTTGAGCCCTCATTCATCTTTTTAAAGAAACTGACACATTTATGAAGTTCTGCGTAAACTTTCAGACCTTAAACACGAGCTCAGAATCAGAGAAAAGAGAAATGTTCTTCATCGTAGATCCCTTTACTGTATTTTCAGATGTGTTTGAATCTGTACAAAATATTTTTATTTTTTATTTGCCTGTTAATATTTGTGTAATTTCCGCAGCATCAGGCAGAGAAAAACACCAAACTTGTTTTCAAAGAGTTTATATCGATGCAAAAATGGGTTAAATAGGTCTGTTATTTCAAAAAGGGTACATTTTTTTATATACACTGCATAAAAATCTGAAGTAAGTTATTCTGCATAAGCCCATTTCCACCAGTTTCAAAAAGAACAAAAAAACTGGCTTTGTTGAAATTTTTTGGCCCTTATTAAGTTGAAATATGTGAGATAAATAGTCAAAATTTCAACTTTTCCGTAATATTTTGAACTAAATATCCAAAGTTTTGACTTTTTATCTCAATTTTTTTTTTAATTGACTTACTTACCTCAGAATTTCAACTTTTTATCTAAAAACATCACTTTTTCTTTCACAAAAAGATGATTTTTATCCCATAATCTTGACTTTCTATCTAAAAGTTTTGACTTTTTATCTTCAAACTCTGATTCTCTCCCAACTCTGACTTAATTCTATCAAAATTTGTACTTCTTTAAATTTAACTTTTAGCCAAAAAATACTAATTCTACATGTAAAATAATTGTGTTTACTCAAATGTCTCAAGATTTGGACTAAATTGCATTAAAATTTTGACATATATCTCAAAATTTCAACTTATCTCAATTTTTAAAATTGACTTTTTATCTAAAACTACATTTTTTTTGTTTGACAAAAATATGTTTTTTTTACACCATTTTCTTAACTTCATATCTCAAAATTTCAACTTGCAAATTAAAACTTTGATTCTCTCATGAAACCCATTTAATTATCTAAAAATTTGGACCTTTAATTATAAATCTAAAGTTAATTTTTCCTATTTTTTTAGAAAAATATCTCAAAGTTTTGACTTTACCTCAAAACTCCAACCCTCACCGAAAAGCTTTCATTTTTTTTCTGA
This sequence comes from Thalassoma bifasciatum, assembly GCA_008086565.1. Taxonomy (NCBI): domain Eukaryota; kingdom Metazoa; phylum Chordata; class Actinopteri; order Labriformes; family Labridae; genus Thalassoma; species Thalassoma bifasciatum. The sequence continues at coordinate 152,201 of RPOG01001124.1, forward strand.
TAAAACTTCAACTTTCATCTCATAATTCTTACTTTTCATCTAAAAACTTTGATTTTCTAACAAATTAAACTGAGTTATCTTGTAATTTTGACGTTTTATTCCCCTTTTTCTTTCAATTTAACCTTTTTTTCCCTCATAGTTTAATTTGATTATTTTAAAATTCTGACTTTATCATCTCAAAGTTCTGGCTCTTAATTTCCAAATTACAGTGTTTTATCTCAAAATTTCGGCAACATGGCCAAAAAAAAAAGACTTCAACAACGGCAAGTTTTTTTTTTTGTTTGTTTTTTTTGAACTGGCAGAAATGGGCTTCCGTATTATTTAGAGAAAATAGAGGAGGAAGAAAAAGTGTTAAAATCTAAATCATCCTCAGAAGTTTTTCCACAGACTGAAGTGAGACGCTGCTCCACACCAGTTTGTGTCTCTGTCTCTTTTTTTTTACTCTCTTTCCATTTTCAACACCTGTGACTTTTTTATTTTTTTGTTTTTCTCTGTGACCACATCGACAGTTTTTGCTTCACAAGCTGGGACTGATCATTGGTATTTTGCTTCATCACCTTAAAGAAAAAGCCTGATGTCAACATTTCTGTTCATGTCACACACAAACATCCTAAGCACTGGATAAAAAAATCTGTTTTTTTTTGTTTAAGTTTACTAATGTGAAGTTGTTGTTTGTTTTTCAAAATGATAAACTAGAAGAGTCAAAAAGTCTATAGACGAGTAAATAGCCATTTTTCAAGAAACATTTCAAATATCGAAGCTTTTTTTTTTCAGCTCTCGTGCCGCCTGACGGGGGGGTCGCATCACCTCTGATCTCTGAAAAAAAAAAAAACAACCTCATGCTCTCGTCAGTTGTGACCTGCAGAAGCAGAACACACACATATTTTTATTTTTTGTTGTTTTTTTTTTGTTTTATTTTTATTTTTTCCTGGTCACGCTCATATTTTGTGATGAGTATTGTATTTGAAATTCAATTGTGCGTTTTAACATTTCATTGTATTTATTAGCCAGCTTTGGCTCTAAAAAGTGTCAGTACAACTTGGTGAGAAAGACAATCAAAAAAATAAATAAATAAATGAAAAGAAAAGACTCAAGACTTTTATTTTGGGTGGTTGGAAGCATAGACTTTTCCACCGTTCACAGGAAGAAGATCTGACACTGAAGATGAAACAGGCTCTGGACTCGCTGCCAAACATTGTTTAATCTGTGTAACTTTCCTTTAACTCACATGAGTGACAGCCAGCTTTGTTCTGCTCTCCAAAACAAATGCACACCTTGGCAAGAGTCTTTACTTTTGTGGGTGATGGTGCTCATGGGAAACGGAGTCTTAATCCCAAAAAAACACCAAACACCGATTCCAGCCACACCAAACAGAGCGTCCTCACAAAGACTTAAGGTGCATTTGTTTTGGAGTTTATCTTTGCAGCAGGGTTGCCAGGTTTGTGTGACAGAATCAGCCACACACACACACACACACACAAAGAAACCCCTCAAAGCCAGAAAATGTCAAATTCGTCAGTTGAACCTCTATAACACTAGATATATCAGCTTCAAAATACAAATATGTTTCTGGCATTGTCAGATAATTTAGAAATAAATATTTAAAATCACAGATGGCAGTTTGGGAAGTCAGTCCACGTTTGCACTGTAGATTTTTTTTTAACTTTTTACCATAGACTGTATAATCAGTGGACGTAGCGACGTTCGGCTCAAACTGAAGCCTCCAGCAGATGCCCCGCCCCCTGGTGTCCGGCTGCAGTATAGGTCATAAGCCCCGCCCCCTGGTGTCTGGCTGCAGTATAGGTCATAAGCCCCGCCCCCTGGTGTCTGGCTGCAGTATAGGTCATAAGCCCCGCCTCCCCATGTATTCCAGATATGAGCCGGGAAAACTTAAAAAACTTATGACACCTCGTAGAAACTTTTCTCTCATCTTTACTCTAAAGTGGTATGATGATGTCATCTGGCTGCATGGTGTTCAGGTGTTTTTTTTCTGAGAAGTTAGTTTCTCATTAGTTATTGGACGTTAAAAACCGTGATATAAGTTTCGTTTTACGATAGTTGACAGCTGCCGCTCGTGAGTAGTTTTTATCGGGGATATAAGAAACTTCAGGAAAGAGCCAAAAGGAGACTAAACCTTCTGAAGAAGAAGAAATAAATATTTTTATTTCTCCTTTTTACTTGGCTCCACCGGAAATTCTCTAATGCACAGACTCTGGCTGCACAATGGCGGCTAGAGAAACGGGGTTTTTTGGCTTCAAAAACGTAGAACGGTGACAGGTGGGAGCACGCTGTCCATTCTATAAACAGTCATTGGTTGGCGTGAGGATTCATGTGGCGTTACAGGTAGCGCCGCGTGATTTCTTCTTTCCACTTCTCTAACTCGTCCTCCTTTTTTTTTCCAGGGATCTAATAATTTCCAACACTAGCTTTTCTGTTTCCAAGCTCTCTGTATTTTGGTGGCCCATTACAGTAAATGTGGCCTATTGTTCCATCCTGTGTGTGTGTGTGTGTGTGTGTGTGAGGAAACGCCACACATTCTGACTGCGCTGTGGTGAACACGCCACGGCGCCGGTGTTCGCTGCAGCCAATCCCAGCATTTCAGAGAGAGAGAGAGAGAAACAGAGAGCTCAGCCATATGCAGCCACATCATAAATCTAATTGTAATTCCCAAATCAACTGTAGCGTCACCCTGCGAGGGGCGCCGGCGAGTTTATCACACACTCTTTTGTGTGCATGTGTGTGAGTGTGTGTGTGTGTGTGTGCAGCAGTTTTGAACAAGGAGGGGCGTTTGAATCATACTTGTGCCGTTGCCATGTTAATCTCGTTAAATAAGTCATCATAATTTACATTTCCTTTTCTGCAGGATGAACGTTCAGCTGTTTGCACGTTGACAGATTGTTCCTGAGCGTGTGTGTTGGAGCAAGAGCGCGCCGAAAAAAAACGAAGACGCTGAAGTTCATTACTGTGCAGTTGCAGTTTCGTTCTTATGTACAGACTCACAGGAAGTGATGTCAGCATCAGTTTCCACGCAGTCTGCAGGATTCAGAGAGTTTTCAGACTCTTTCTCAACAGAGTGACAAATCTGGGAACTTTTTCTGGAGTTTGGAGACTCTGGGCCTGATGAGCTAAGATCCAAACAAACACTATAAGATCAGGGTGTGCAAACTAAAAAACTGCACGTGCTAATCGAAGCAAAAAATAAAATGTGGAAACTGTGGAGTTGAGGTGTTGGTTGAGGAAATAAGGCCTCAGTTACACGACAACGCAATGAAAAAAATCTGCATCCACACAAGACGCTAAGGGACTGAAATCACCGTAGTATCATGTCAGGCCTGCAGGTGGCGATATAACTGTAGGTGCCGTTTACACAATAAAGGTTCAGAGGCTGAAGAAGAAGTGAGCTGATCATCTGGAGTTTTTATTAAAAACTTCTCCAGTTGCAGAAAAAGTGCAATAAATGCACATTTTGGTAGAAGTCAGTCGTCGGTCACCGTTGTTGTTGTTGTTGTTTTCAGTTCATGCTCAACTGAAAAGTCCAGAAACATGTCTTAATTCAAGTTGTTTAAAGTGAAAACAAGATCTGAATTGCTTGAAAAGCATTGACTGTATATAGAATAAACAGCGTGCTTCCGCCTGTCACCGTTCTACAATTTTGAAGCCAAAAAACCTGTTTCTCTAGCCGCCATTGTGCAGCCAGAGTCTGCGCAGTAGAGAATTTCAGGTGGAGCCAAGTAAAAAAGAGAAATAAAAATATTTATTTCTTCTTCTTCGGAAGGTTTAGTCTCCTTTTGGCTCTTTCCCGAAGTTTCTTATATCCCCGATAAAAACTACTCACGAACGGCAGCTGTCAACTATCGTAAAACGAAACTTATANGTTTCTCTAGCCGCCATTGTGCAGCCAGAGTCTGCGCAGTAGAGAATTTCAGGTGGAGCCAAGTAAAAAAGAGAAATAAAAATATTTATTTCTTCTTCTTCGGAAGGTTTAGTCTCCTTTTGGCTCTTTCCCGAAGTTTCTTATATCCCCGATAAAAACTACTCACGAACGGCAGCTGTCAACTATCGTAAAACGAAACTTATAACACGGTTTTTAACGTCCAATAACTAATGAGAAACTAACTTCTCAGAAAAAAAAAACACTTGAACACCATGCAGCCAAATGACATCATCATACCACCTTAGAGTAAGGATGAGAGAAACGTTTCTACGAGGTATCGTAATTTTTTTAAGTTTTCCCGGCTCATATCTGGAATACATGGGGAGGCGGGGCTTATGACCTATACTGCAGCCAGACACCAGGGGGCGGGGCTTATGACCTATACTGCAGCCAGACACCAGGGGGCGGGGCTTATGACCTATACTGCAGCCAGACACCAGGGGGCGGGGCATCTGCTGGAAGCTTCAGCTTGAGCTGAATGTCGTTACGTCCACTCATTATACAGTAAAAAGTTAAAAAAAAAAATCTATAGTGCAAACGTGGACTGACTTCCCAAACTGCCATCTGTGATTTTAAATACTTATTTCTAAATTATCTGACAATGCCAGAAACATATTTGTATTTTGAAGCTGATATATCCAGTGTTATAAAGGTTTAACTGACGTATTTGACATTTTCTGGCTTTGAGGGGTTTCTTTGTGTGTGTGTGTGTGGCTGATTTTGTCACACAAACCTGGCAACCCTGCTGCAAAGATAAACTCCAAAACAAATGCACCTTAAGTCTTTGTGAGGACACTCTGTTTGTTGTGGCTGGAATCGGTGTTTGGTGTTTTTTTGGGATTAAGACTCCGTTTCCCATGAGCACCATCACCCACAAAAGTAAAGACTCTTGCCAAAGTGTGCATTTGTTTTGGAGAGCAGAACAAACCTGGCTGTCACTCAGGTGAGTTAAAGGAAAGTTACACAGATTAAATGATGTTTGGCAGCGAGTCCAGAGCCTGTTTCATCTTCAGTGTCAGATCTTCTTCCTGTGAACGGTGGAAAAGGATGAAGACATTAACTGAGCGGTGGTTTCTCCCGTCTTTGACTTTACACTCCTCTTCTTGTGGTTTGGTGTGAGTGTGTCAGGCTGATGAGTTATAGTCTCTCTCTCTCTCTCTTTTCTTCTCAGGTCCTGAGGGCAAACTCAGGTTTTTGATGTGTAAAAACAATCTTCAAGGGGACAAAGAACAAAATCAGGCCCTTAGATCAGGACAATTATAGATTTTTATCATAAAATAGGAAGTCACTTCCAGGTGAGCAGGTTGGAGAGGCTCTTTTATTTGAGCGATGTGGTTTATTTATGATCACGGACTCTCCCTGTAGTTAAAACGTCACACAGAAGCAACACGCTGATTTCCTGTTTGAGCTCATGATGTTTCAAAATAAACCCTGAACTTCTTGTTTTATCAAATTTATTACTCTAAATAATCAAAAAGCCAAAAAGATTGAAGTCGTTCTGACTTATGGGCAGTGATGAACTAATCAATACTGAAATATTGATAACTCTGATACCTGATCTTTATGCTCTAAAATTGTTTCTCAAATGAAAATATCAACACTATAGATGCTGAAGATATTTGAGGTAAAGTTTATCATTTAGGGGAACAAAGGGAAGAAACTGAACTATTGAGATTTTATCCAAATGTTACATGGTTGGTGAGAACTACTTTTTCTCCCACCTGCATAAGGTGGAAATGCAAAAGTGTGGAATGTGTAAGTGTGAAATGTGTAAGTGCAATGCGTTAGTGTTGGAGGCGTAAGTGTGAAATTTGTATGTGTGGGGTGAGTAAGTGCAAAGTGCATAAGTGCAGAATGAGTATATGTGGAATGTGTATGTGTAGAATTAGTGAGTGTGAAAGGTGGAGTTGCAAAATGTGTGAGTGCAAAACGTGTAAGTGGGAAATACAAAAGTGTGGAACGCGTAATTGTGAAATGTGTAAGTGCAGGATGTGTGAGTGCGAAATGTGTAAGTGTGAAATGAGTAGGTGAGGAACACAGAAGTGTGGAATGTGTAAGTGTGAAATGAAAAAGTGCAAAATGCTTAAGTGTGGAATGTATAAGTGCAGGATCAGCTGAGGCCTGTTGCAAGATGAATTTCCGTCACTTTCTTTGTCAGTCAATAAACTTCTTCTTTTCTATTCTATTCTTTGAGTACATGTGGAATGTGTAAGTGCAAAATGTGCAGGTGTGGAAGGCATAAGTGTGAAATTCATATGTGTAGAGTGTGTACGTGCAAAATGCGTAAGTGCAGAATGAGCATATGGGGGGTGCCTATGTATGGAATGTGTAAGTATGAATCACATGAGCACGAAATGTGTAAGTGCAGAATTTGTAAGTGTGATGCATTGGTGTTGAAGGCATAAGTGTCAAATGCGTATGAGTGGAATGTGTAAGTGTGAAGTGTAAGTGCAGAATGCGTGTATATGGAATGCGCAAGTGCAAAATGTGCAGGTGCGGAACGCGTAATCGGGGATGTGTAAGTGCAAAATGTGTAAGTGCAAAATGTGCAGGTGTGGAAGGCATAAGTGTGAAATTCATATGTGTGGAGTGTGTACGTGCAAAATGCGTCAGTGCAGAATGAGCATATGGGGGGTGTGTATATATGGAATGTGTAAGTGCGAAATGTTTAAGTGCCAAATGCCCAGGTGTGGAACGCGTAACTGTGGAATGTGTAAGTGCAAAATGCGTCAGTGTGAAATGTGTAAGTGCGGAATGTGTAAGTGTGATGCATTGGTGTTGAACGCATAAGTGTCAAATGTGTATGAGTGGAATGTGTAAGTGTGAAGTGTAAGTGCAGAATGGGTGTATATGGAATGCGTAAGTGCGAAATGTGCAGGTGCGGAACGCGTAATTGTGGGATGTGTAAGTGCAAAATGTGTAAGTGCAAAATGCGTCAGTGTGAAATGTGTAAGTGCGGAATGTGTAAGTGCAAAATGTTTCAGTGCCAAATGTGCAGGTGTGGAACGCGTGATTGTGAAATGTGTAAGTGCAAAATGCGTAAGTGCAGAATGAGCACATGGGGGATGCGTATGTATGGAATGTGTAAGTGCGAATCACATGAGCACGAAATGTTTAAGTGCCAAATGCCCAGGTGTGAAACGAGTAACGGTGGAATGTGTAAGTGCAAAATGCGTCAGTGTGAAATGTGTAACTGCAGAATTGGTGAGTGTGATGCATTGAGTGCATTGAGTGTGAAGTGTAAGTGCAGAATGCGTGTATATGGAATGCGTAAGTGCAAAATGTGAAGGTGCAGAACGCGTAATTGTGAAATGTGTAAGTGCGGAGTGTGTAAGTGCAAAATGTTTAAGTGTCAAATGCGCAGGTGTGGAACGCGTGATTGTGGAATGTGTAAGTGCAAAATGCATCAGTGTGTAATGTGTAAGTGTGATGCGTCAGTGTTGAAGGCATAAGTGTCAAATGTGTATGTGTGGAATGTGTAAGTGCGATGTGTAAGCACAGTATGAGTTTTTGTGGAATGCGTAAGTGCGAAATATGTATCAGTAGAGCTCCTAAAACTGACGGACAATTTGACACAAAGACAAGATTAAAGCTAAAATTAAAATAGCAGCCAAACACGCGCTCAAACTTTCCCCCAAATATCTGAAAAATCAGAGCTTTAGTTTACAAAGAGCTGGTGTCAAACCAGCACATTCAAGTTCTTCAACTCACTTTAACCTCTTGGCTCTTTAACCTCTAAATGTAAAACTTTGTTAAAGGAGACTGGCTGTCGGTGCAGCTAAGTTAAAAAAAAATAAAAAAAAATTAAAAAAAGAAAGACAGGTAGAAAAAACTTTCAGATCTGCTCTGTTCTGGCCTTAAAGCCTGGTATAAGGACGTTTTTAAAATGGGCCAAACTTCGGTTTCCAAAAAAGTCTTTGAGAGTTTTTCAAGGTCTTTGATTGAGAGGCCTGTAAACATGATCGCAGGGTTAACCTGCTGTAAAAAAATTAAAAGTTATCAAATATCTAAGGAGTATGATTCAGTTTTTCTATGGTATTATTCACATTGAGTTACACAGAGTCACTAACACACGTTTCATTCATACGCCACAAAATCTGAGCTTTCTATTGCGTCTTTGCTGTAGAACAAGACCAAAACTCACCCCAGTGACTTTCTGTAACAAAGCTTTTATTTTGAAGACTTCTAAAAAAAAACCAAATCCATCAGAGGATTATGAAAATGTCATCGGTTTTGCAAGAATCTAGTCAGAAAGCGAGCTGATGATGGCATCAGATAAAAAGTCTTTGCGAGGAGATCAGCGAAGTTCTGACAAATCCTCTCTAGAGGAAAATCAACGTCTGCACCAAATCTGATGTGAATTCATGTGAGAGTTGAGACATTTCTGCGACCACAAATCTCAACCTCATGTTGACAGAAGAAGAAAGAAGTGAAGTCATTAGAGTCAGTGAGATGGATCAGAAAAGGATCAGAGATGGTTTCGATGAAGAAAGAGACGATTGAGATATTCTGCCACAAATGTTAAGATTTAAAGCGGCGCAAAGACTCATGTTGGAAACTCATGATTTTAGGAAACATTACTGCAACAGAAAGACACATGTCAAAGGAAAAACACCAGTGTAAATAAACAAAACCTGTGAAAAAGTGTTTAAAGCTGCACTTCATCATTTGTCCACTAGAGGCAGACTGCAGAAGCACCCGAAACCACGCACACACATTCAAAAAAGCTGATTTTTACCACGAACATTTTCAGCCTAATTCTCATCATTTTGATAAAGTAACTCATATTTATAACTTTTTTATATCACAACTAAGACTTACTGTCTCTAAAGATCAAATTCTAGTCACATAAATTAAACGTCATAACTTAACATTTCAACTTTTTTCTATAATTTCAACATTTTTATCTCCTACTTTTGATTTATTAAAAAAAGTTTTTCACAATCGTGACTTTTTCACATAATTTCACTTTAGTTTACTTTAATTTAAATTCAGTATCTCACAATTTTGACGACTGGCAAACAATTTCAACAGTTGCTCATCATTTGCCATTTCATTTCATTGTTTTACTTTTTAATAATCATAATTTCTTCTAGATGTCTCATTATCTCCCATTATTTTCTACATTATCATCAATTTTTCCCATGATTTCAAAGCTTCAGTTTTGTATCTTAAATGCACAACTTCATTTGTCGTAATTGCAATTAAATATTCCATAATTTAAATTAAGTTATTTTTTCTTAACTTGTCATCAACAATTTCATTTGTATCTCACAAAATAAGCAAAGTTTCCCATATTGTCAACTTCATTGATAAAATTGTTGACATTCGTGTCTTAATTTCTTTACATTAATCCCACTTAAGTAAGTCATGGTTTCATTTTTTTTAATCACATATTTTGAATTTAGAATCCCATAATTTTGTCATTTTATCTCATATTTGTGTCTTTATTTCTCTATTTATTTCATAAGTTTGAATTCTTATCTCAAAATTAAACTTAAATTCTTCATTATTTGTTTTGAGTATCTTCATTTTTTTTTTTAATTACTATTTTATCCTTTTTTCTTTACTTTCCACAGACAATTTAGACTTGGTATTTTATAATTTTGGTATTTTAATCTCATAAATTCAGTTCATTTTTGTATCATCAACTGTGTGAATCACATTTTTAATATTTAATGTAATCATTATTGTATATGTCATAGACTCGTCATTTTGTCTCATTTCAAATTAAGTTTCTCAGAGATTTGACAATTTCATCTCATTTATCTATTTTTATTTCATAATTTTAACTTTTAGACTCATAATCCGGATGTAGTATTTTAGAATTCTGGCATTTCATCTCATATTTTTTTAAACTTTGAATCTTTTTATGAATTATTGTCATGCAACTCAACAGACTTTTTTTAAATACTTTTTTTTTTAACTTGGTGTCATCAGGCTTCCATAGATTTCTGTTGCTGGGTCTAAATGACTCTGATCGTAAAAGAATAATCTTCTCAAACTGTAAAATAAAAAACCTGAACTAAAGGAAACTGTGATGTCTGTCTCTCTTTAAACTGCCTAAAAGGAAACTAACAAAGACATTGGTACAATTTTTCTGTTTCCAGAAGTATGAGAGGTTTTATTTGTGGATTAAATATAAAAACAGAGTTTTTAGGAGTTAATCTGAATAAACTAATAGCACGAGCGCTTCTTTCAGATCCTCATAAAATGGAAAACACCGACATTAAGGCACTCACTTTAATTAGAGTTTTCAACGTATCACTAAAATGCATCATGTGAAACCAGAGAAAGGAGCTTTGCTGAGGAAACTAAAGAATTTAATTTTTGAGATAATGTACATTAGTGAGTGCAGTATAAAACCTTGCCTTGGATATATTGTTGGGGACTTTTTAGCGGAAGAGAGGAAAGGATAACAATGGCAAATTAAGAGGGGTCTTATTAGAACTCAGAGGGTCAGCAGCCTTGAGAAGCATTAAACAATACGTAGAAAGCTAAATGCAGTTTGTGAATAGAAAGGAATCACAGAGGAGAGCGGCTTTGAATGGAGTTGCTTCTGCTGTGTCTGTGTTTCAATGTCTTTGAAACATTGCATAAAGGCCTATACTTCTTTTTTTAATGCAATTAGAAGTGAAAGAAAGAATCTACAGCACTTTTTGGACTGGCAATGGACAAAAGGCCAATTTTTTTCCCTTTTGAGGCAAAGTCCTTGGGTCTTTCTGAGTGCATTAGTCCGCTAATTAAAATATTATATGTTTAACGAAAAATGCACTTTGAAAAGCTGCTGGATTGTTTGACTCAAAGACACGGCTGCAGCCTTGATGAGCAGAACTGCGTGCGACCATGAGCAGGTAAAGAAGTGCATTGTTGTCGGTCCTCTCTCATTTCACCCGCCATTATCCCGCCGCTGATTTTACAATCACATTCCCCTTTGTGCCCGCCTCTTAGACAAAGACCCGAGACACAGTTATGCAGAGGAAAGGACTCGTTGACATTGCATTCATCCGCTCTGCACAGCCTGATGTGCCAACGCATTGTGCACGGCTCAGACGGCTTGAGGCTAGCAGCTTGTTTACAAGACAAACGCCAACGGCAGCCTTGGGTTAAAACAACAGAGAGAGTGAGATGTTGGATCAAACATTTCTGCAGTTTACCAATAGCTAAACCCAGCACAAGAAGAAAGATAATGTGTCTTTGCTGGATTATCTTTTTGTTTTTTTGGGAATAAATGTTCTATCGTTCACTGTTAACACAATAATAATAAAAAAAAACCTTTGAAGAACCAGTTTTTCTCAGCCTCAAGTGAAATCGCCTTGAGTCCAAACTGGGTCCCCTGTAATTATAGTCCATTAAAACTAATGAACCAATTAAAAAGAAATTACTGACAAAAAATTTGAAGAAATTATTTTTCTTTTTTGAATCAAAACATATCACACAAAACATCTGTATTCCATGAAAATGTCATTGCAAATTGTTTCAGTATTGTTTGTGTTTGTGTTTTGACATATTTTAGTACTTTAGTATGAAATACTTAAGTTTAGCATTTTATCATTAAGTATTTGAGTATTTTAATGACAATAATACTGAGAACTTTATTTAAAAAGCACCTTTCAGACATAGAATGCAGCTCAAAGTGCTTCACATTTGAAGCTAAAACACAGGCTAAAGGCTAAAACACAGGCTAAAGGCTAAAACACAGGCTAAAAGTTCACAGGTCTAAACCTGTTGAGGTTTTGGAGAGTGTCTCAAGAAAAGGTTTGTTATGATTTGGCGCAATAAAACAAAGTTTGATTGATTGAAGACTGAAACATGGGCTAATGGCTAAATCATGGGCTGAATGCCCTCAAAAGCTAAAAGCTAAAGCATGAGCTAAGGACTAAAACAAGAGCTAATGGCTAAAACATGAGCTAAAGGCTAAAAGCTAAAGAAACAGCTAAAGGCTTGAACAAGAGCTAAAGGCTAAAAAAAGAGCTAAAAGCTAAAAACAGCTAGAGGCTAAAATATTAGCTAAATATTAGCTAAAAAACAGCTAAAGGCTAAAACATTAGCTAAAGGCTAAAAAAGCAGCTAAGGGCTAAAACAGTAGCTAAAGGTTAAAAATGAGCTAAGGACTAAAACAAGGGCTAAAGCCTAAAACATGAGCTAAAAGCTAAAAAAAAAAAAGCTTAAGGCTAAAAACAAGAGCTAAAGGATGAAACATTTGCAAAAGGCTAAAAGCTAAAATAACAGCTAAAGGATGTTATTTTAGCTTTTATCAGCTAAATGGCTTAATCATGGGCTGAATGCCGAAACAAAAGCTTAAAGCTAAAACATGAGCTAAAGACTAAAACAAGTGCTAAAGACTAAAACATGAGCTAAAAGCTAAAAAAAAAAAAACAGCTAAAGGCTAAAACATGAGCTAAAGGCTAAAACATTTGCGGAAGACTTAAAGCTAAAGAAACAGCTAAAGGCTTAAACAAGAGCTAAAGGCTAAAAAAAGAGCTAAAAGCTAAAAAACAGCTAAAGGCTAAAACATTAGCTAAAGGATGAAACATTCACTACAGACTAAAACATGGGCTAAAGGCTAAAAAAAACTCCCCCAAAAACGGCTAAAAGCTAAAACGAGCTAAAAGCTTAAAAAACAGCTAAAGGCCAAAACCGGAGCTTAAGGCTAAAACATGGGCTTCAGGGCAGAAAAACTTTGTTGCTTTGCACACGAACCTTTATTTCCTGAGCCAAATATCTAGTTACAGAAAGTTGTCGATATTTTTGATTAATTTAACAGTAATTTAAGACAGAAAATTAAACAACATGGTGATTTTTCCATCAAAAAATGAGAAATAAACATAGTTCATTGTAACTGGCATAATACATTAAAAAAGAACCAGGCTGTTCATTTACAGATAATGTCTATTATTTAACTGTTTTGCATTTTACCTAAAAAAAGACGGAGAAACTACTGTCAAAATTAGGATCATTAAGAGTAGAATTAGGATTAAAGGTGCCACATGTATCTGCAGAGTCTTCTTTGCCAAAGTCAAATAGTTCTTTCTGCCAACGTCTGACCTCCTATGTCTCTGAAACGTTTGGGCAGAAAAATCACCTTTGTGCTGTTGAAGATTTTGATGTAAAAAAAAGAATCTTTGGCTGCCTGGATCGTCCTCAGCTTTCATTACTTGAAGAAGTTGTGAAAGGAGCAGCTCTGCACTAAAACCATGAACACTCACACACGTCTCCGCTCTCAAACTAAGAATGTGGAGCATTTTGTGAATTCATATTTAAGTCTTTAGTGTCACAAACAACGATATAACACTGATTTCTTTTCAGAGACTTGATACTTGTAACCTGTCGCTGAAAAGATTGAATATTTCTTTATTTACTTAAACTGAGGGAAAACTTCAGAAGATGCTCCACATTCTTTTTCTTCAGCTCAGGTGGCTGCCTGCTCTTCCGCTTTCTTCAGCAAAGTAGCATCAAAGAAATCGATGTATTAATTATGTCACTGAAATGAATGTCTGTCAAGTAAACTCACAGAACCACAGTCGATCCAGTAACGTTTCATAAAACTCCATCTGAAATATAAATCTCTGTACGCTCAGCAGAAACGTCTTTAAATGAACGTTTTTATCAGGATGTGAAAATGTGAGAGTTTAAAAATCATATTAGAGACACGAGAACAGATTAAAGTGAGGAAATGGAGCAGAAAAAAGAAGAAATCAGAAATATTTGGGTCTAAAATTATTGTTTGAGGTCAAAAAAGTCTTAAGTCATTTTGATGTGATTTCAAAAGTTTTGTCCTAACTTTTGTTTTCTTTCATAAAAATTGCTTGAAAACTACATAGATGGTGCCATTTGGATGTAGAATTAGTTAATGCATCATGCTGCTATTAAAACAATTTAAACTAGGGGGGGACGCATTTCCTTTCAGCAAATGCAGGGTGAAATGCTGAGCATCAAAATGCTGATTTCAGCCTACCTGTCTGTGATAATACATCAACATATGAACCATTGATAATAACATTAGTGACAAAATTTCTCAATTTCTGCTTTTTTAGATATTTAATATAACAGCAGAATGTACATTCTTTTATTATTTATTGTTTTTATTTAACTTCAACTATGCAACTTTTGTTAAACTGCCTCATTTCATATCTGCATCCTTGCACAACTCACCACTGCACCATTATTATTTTTTCAAGCCTGTAAATATTAGTCTTGTCTTTTTGCTATTCTTTTGTTTACAGTTGTTGATTAAAATCTATATGCGAAACTTTTATTATTATTATTTTCTCTTTTTATGCCGAGAGCACAGTTTACCAAAACAAATTCTTTGTACGTTCAAGCAAACCTGGCAATTAAAGTTGATTCTGATTTTTTTCTACTCAAGAAAGAGTTGTAATTTAACGTAAATTAGACCTATTTTCATACCATATATGACAAAAGTAGTTATATAATTTATGTGACTGTGTTGGAAATGTTCTAATTAAAAAGGAGAAATAAAAATAATTTGAGAAAAAATTACACCTTTGATTTTATAATCAGACTGAAGACGACAGGAGGGTTAAAAACAAAATCCAGATCTTGATCCTGCCATAAAAACATCAATCTGTTGGGTCATCTGGTATCAAGGATATAATTTATCATAATTGTGACTTAAAAATACAATCACCAAATCAAAATTCACTTTTTACTTTCACTTTAAATTCAAGTCAAATGGAAACTTTACATCTCACATGTTAAAGTAGATGAGAAGTTTTCAAAGTACTCTGCAAAAAGAAACTTTATGGTCTATTATTCCTTTGCAAACTTGAACAGACTCCAACGATAATTGAAGTGAAGTTAAAAAGCAGCGAGGAAACCTTGGACACGGTGGGAGGATTGTTCTTCCAATTTTTCGCTGACCAAAGGTCAAGAATGAAAATTTGACTGTGAATTCTCTCCCGAGGTGTCGTTGTGATTTCCTCGGCCGGTGACTAAAGAGCGGCTGATTGTGGAGGATCCTCAAAACCTTCGAAGCTTCGGCAGATTTGTGATAATGACAAAAACATCAGGATTGTTTGCAGACTTTACTCAACTTTAGGAGAAGCTCAGATTTTGGTTGAATGTTGTGAAGGTCAGAGCTCGGCTGAGCGATTGGAGAGTTCACATAATGTTCGTATTAACACAGAGACATCCGTTTTTTTTTTTTAGGCTCCAGTGTTTGTTACTGTGGAGGATATTCACCACGTGAACACACACCTACACACACCTACACACACCTACACACACCTACACACCTACTGACTGCAGAGATAACAGCCACATCAAACACAAAGAGACGACTTTCATCCCTGAAAGTCTTTGGGAAAACTTTCATCTTTAAACGTCTTCAGATCATTAAAGGAGTTTAACTTAACAAGAGTGGAAGCTTTTTATTACAGTGATTGTTTCTGTAATTAATCAATTATCTTTAACTGCGTGTGAGGTGTGAAACTTTGATCTGCTTTGATTTATCAGGACAATTTATGAGCACTTTTTTAATAATCCCTTTGCACTTTAACTGATTTTAGAACAGTTTTTCTTGCACTCTATGAATCGAATACAACTCTTTGTTTCTGTGTTTCCTACCGATTTGATTTTTCAGTCTCCAGAAATCATCTCAGGGTGTCATTTTTCAAGATAAGATTAATCACTTTCTTGGAAACCGATAAACTTTATTGTTGTTTGTGATGAGTTTGGATAAAAGGAGCATCCCCAAAAATCACATCAGAGACACGAGAACAGATTAAAGTGAGGAAATGGAGCAGAAAAAAAGAAGAAATCAGAAATATTTGGGTCTAAAATATTATTTAAGGTCAAAAAAGCCTTGAGTCATTTTGACCCAATTTCAAAAGTTTTGTCATAACTTTTGTTTTCCTTCATAAAAATTGCTTGAAAAATACATGGTGACATTTGGATGAAGAATTAGTTAAGGCATCATGCTGCTATTAAAACAATTGAAACTAGGGGGGGACGCATTTCCTTTCAGCAAATGCAGGGTGAAATGCTGAGCATCAGAATGCTGATTTCAGCCTACCTGTCTGTGATAATACATCAACATATGAACCTCTGACAATAACATTAGTGACAAAATTTCTCAATTTCTGCTTTTTTAGATATTTAATGTATCAGCAGAATGTACATTCTTTTATTATTTATTGTTTTTATTCAACTTCAACTATGCAACTTTTGCTGAACTACCTCAAAGGCTCAGTCCTTCACAAGCAAAGATGGAGCCAGGTTCACCACTTTGTCAACAACTGCGTGAGCAAATAGTCCAACAGTTTAAGAACAATGGGCCACATTCACAAATAAATGCGTAGAAATGTTCTTGCTTCCCGCAGGAAATGAGAAAATACGCAAAATCACCGACTGATTCATGACCACGGTGCATATATTAGTGAATCAGAATCATTCTAAATCCACAGGCGCGTTCCTGCATCCTGAAATTAACATAAACCACGCCCCAATTCATCCATATAAGGACATCTGTTCAGAGGATCAGAAGGAGGAGCAGTCTTCCTTTAGGTCCTCATCATCAGCATCAACCTCACAGCTCGTTCTCTCGGTGTCTCAGAGACTCGTCTGCAGACGCTCGTCCTGACCGGAGATAAATGATCAGCTGATTCTCCTGGTGCTGTGAGGGAGATCGTACCGTGTATCCGAAACATAAATAACACATTAAAACAGCTGCTGGATATTTTTACAAACAGGTAAATAAATCTGAGTGAACAGCTGAGCTGTGTGTGCGTCATTCGCTCAGAAAATGTTCAAAATCATAAGAAGACGCAAATTATTTTACGTCTTCATTCAGTTTGCACAACTTTATGAAACTGTTTGTCAGAGCAGTCGATGATTTAATCAACATTAAAAATGTGAGATTCTGGTATGCACATGATTAAATTTTTGATCTACACGAATGTTAAGTATAGATGTGTTTCATTTTGGGAGGTTAAGTTATGAAATAAACTTAGTGACGAATTAAAACTGTGTGCATCTCTATTGAGTTTTTAAAAAATATTGAAAGCTAAAATAATAAAGGATTACAGTTTAAAATGACTGAAAGGTGAAATGATTGGGAATGGTAATAATGTACAGTAATTCTTGTTATGCTCTTTTTTTTCCTTTTTGTACTGCTGATATTTTGGGTGATTTTATAGATTGTACAGGAGGCAAAGATAAGCCTCGGCTTCAGCCTGCTCCTTTTTTGGTTACAGGGATTGTTTTCTTGGTAAATGTTTTGTGCAAGTGTCTATATGTATGTGTATATGTATGTATATATATGCATATATTTGTATGTATGTGTGTATATATATATATATATATTGCTCCATTCTGATATGGAAAATGATTGCACAAAATTACACTTGTTTAACTGATTACTGTAACTGAAATAAAAGCATTCATTCATTCATTCAAGTATTTAATTTAAGATTCAATATTTTAAGCATGATGAGGACGGAATGTGTCATTTTCATGGTTATTTAATACATTTAGCCAATGCACAGTTTTTATTAATGAATTCCATTTAAGGCTTTTTTCATTTTACTGAATTAGTTAAAAGAGTCTGTGTTTTAGGTTATATAAACAGCTGATCATTCATTATTTGTGCGTACTCATGGTCTGAGGAGGTTCTACATTTGTTCGCAACGTAAGAAGAAATTCAGGTAAGAAAACTGATGAATCACAGGTTTGTGCGTCAAACGTTGGTACGCATGATTTAGGCACGAATTTGTGCGTACGAACATTTTGTGAATGAGGCCCAATGTTTCTCAACTTTGTCCAACTGCAGGAATTGGTGGATTTCATCATCTACAGACCATAATATCATCAAAAGATTCAGAGAATCTGGAGAAATCTCTGCACGCAAGCAGCAAGGCCCAAAACCAACATTGAATGGCCGTGACCTTTGACCCCTCAGGCGGCGCTGCATTAAAAACCCACATCATTGTGTAAAGGATATTAGCACGTGGGCTCAGGAACACTTCAGAAAACCATTGTCAGTTAACACAGTTCATCACTACATCTACAAGTGACAGTTCAAACTCTACCATGCAAAGACAAAGTCACACATCAACAACACACACAAACGTTATTATTAAGCCACATTTAATTTCCTTACACATTGGTATTAATTTTAACATTTATTCAAAAATTGATTTACAAACAATTTTACACTCAGATAAAATCAGGTGTATGTTTCCCAGTTTTATAGATCAGTGGATCAGAAAAAGCTGTCAGGGGTTTAAAAAAGCAGCTTTAACGTTTTATTCCTGGGGACAGAGAGCGTAAAATAACGCTCCACATGCTAAAGTAAATGCGTGGAAGTGGAAACTTGTTTTCCATCAGGTCTGTGGTGCACACTGAATAAGCAAATAATCGTCTTATGGCTTTTTATGATCAGGCTCAGTCTGTGTGGCTTCAAGCGACTGCTACATGTGGAAACAATTAATGTGTTGTTGGCACGAGCGTCGTCTCCATGTGCCAAATCAGCTTATCGGCAAACTGGCTGTGGGAGGAGAAATATTTAAAAAATCACACTGATAGCAAAACATGTGAAGTCACAGAGCAGCCTGGAGAAACAAACAATGGGAAGAACATTTAGGAGTTTTCGTTTCCACAGTGGATCTGAACATGAGACTCCAACAGGATCCAGGTTTACGTTTGTTTCAGGCTTAAAGTCCAAAATACTCCTCTTTCTTCTCAAAGTAGTAGTTGAGGCGTGCCATGGCGTATCTGTGAAGAGAACATTAGAAATATTTTAATAAAACTGCTAGTTTTATCATATATGTGGGTCAATGAGGTGACGTCCCCTTTTTTTGTGTCTGAGTGCAATATTTCCTTCCATCATGAATTGAGTATTTCATCACATGTATTTCTTTATTCTATGAAACCTGTGTTATTTGAACACATCTTTAAACTATTAAAATATAACATGTTTTTTTGTGTTTTGGTTCCTCAAACCCCCAAAATGTCAGGTGGTGCAACCGTCCTGACAAGTATCCACAGTAATTAAACTCTAAAAATTGAATGTCAGTTATTGTAAATGGAAATTAAAAATACAGTGGCATTATTTTATGCTTGAACCTTTTTAAATAAAACATTCTTTGCAAATAAAAAGAATCTTAAAGCTGTTGAGAAATGTCAAAAACTTTTGTCCCGTAATTTTCACCTTGTCAAATGTCAGGGTGGTGCAACCGTAACATTAGACTTTTATTTTAAAGTGAAGAGAATAAAACAGGAAACAGGAAACTGCATCAGCCAGAGGAGCCCAAATGACATTTGTGACCAAGTGGAAAAGTTTGTAGATTTCTCTGAAATACTGATAAAAAAGGTTTTTTCACTTCATTGGTGACTGGAACAATTTCCATGTCAGGTGGTACAACCAATGTAATAATGTGAAATGTTATTTTAACATCAAATTATTTATCTTATTCACAAATAAAAGAAATGAAACACACAAAATGAAAATGTATGAGTCACTACAGACACTTGAGAGATACTTGCCAATAATTTCACACAGAAAAAATAACAGGAACAGATAAATATATTTTCATATATTTGGTTGCGCCACCTGACATTTTTGGGTGCTCAAATTAAAAATACTAAAAAATAATGAACCTAAAAACTTTGAAATGTTGGTCAACTACTGAAATCTGTTAGAAAACATAATTCTTCTCTCAGAAATATGTTTTTTATCCATTTTCAAAGAATTTTTTAAAAATTCGTTTTTAGACCCTCTTTTTGTCATTGACCCATGTATGGAAGAGGATTGGGGCCACTGAAAAAAAAGGTCTAATACATTTCTTTAAAGTTGATTCTGAGAAAAAAAGTCACAATTCTGACTGGAATCTAAGAATTCTAACATTTGTCTCAGAATTCTGACTTTTTCTTTTCAGATATCTGGCTTAAATCCAAAAATTTTGATCCTCAAAATTTTCCCAGAACTTTGACTTCTTCCTATAAAATCTGATTTCAATCTTAGAATTCTGATTTTGATGTTTTTCTCAGAATTCTAATTCAAAAATCTCTCTCAGGATCCTGACGTTTTTTATTTGAAGATTGACTTTGATCTCAGAATTTTGACTATTTGGTAACACTTTAGATTAGGGAACACATATTCACCATTAACTAGGTGCTTATTAACATGCCCCTAATTAGTATTTATTAAGCATGCATTAACCCCTTATTCTACCTCTTTTGCGCCATGAATTCAGACTTTTCCATTTGTTAACTCCTAATTATTACTTATTGACAGCAAGTTAATGATTACGTGTTCCCTAATCTTAAGTGTCACCGACTTTTTCTTAGAATTCAGACTTTTTTCTCAGATTTCTGACTATAATCTTAGAATTTAAATTTTGAAATTTTCCACAAAATTCTGACTTTTTCTTAGCATTCTGACTTTAATCTCAGAATTATGAGTTTTATATAGGACTTTTTTTCTCTCTTTCAGTGGCCCGAATCCTTTTGTACATCTGTCTGATCTTCCTTGTGATTGTTTCTTTTCTTCACATTGTAAGAAGTTACAGAGATAAATCACTTGAATCAAAGTTCAGTTCACAGTTTCCATAAACGTCAGAGTCTGCTTCACGTTCCTCTTTTCTGCCACCAAACCTAAAGTCTGTCCTGCATAGAAACGAGAACAAAATCTTCTCTTCAGTGATGTGTTTGAAATCTCAGGCTCCAAAAACCAAAAGAAAATCACAGCAGACGTTCTTTGCTGTGACCACATCCTGCAGCCGAGACTTTGAAGGACAGAACGTTGAACTACACAGGGACATTATTGGACCGATATATTTGTTTAAAAAAGACCAATCATTCCAAAAGGTCTGACAAATTAGTTTAATTAGGCGAATCTTTACACTTCTCTATTTGATGTGATTCTTTTTACCTCTACTTTTGTGTCCTACCAGTGCTCATCTACCAACTCCAACCTCACCAAGCAGAGCAAACGTAACCTGGCTCTTCATTTTATTGATAGACTCTCAGGTTTGAACAGATCACTGCAGAATAACTGCTGCATGTGGACAGGAATCAACATTAGCACAAACACATTAGAGACTTCAACCCATGTTTTAGCCTTTAGCTTGTGCTCTATCTCTCTCCTGTTTCTCTTTCTTCTTTTCTTCTGTCTCTATTCTATCAGACAGTCCAGCTCCTGTTTCCACCATCTCTACTAAATAAATCACAGAAATTGTTTTCAGCAGAGAAAAACTCAGATTTCTCCTCTCACTGATGAATTTGTCAGCCGGCGTAGTGGTGTCATAAAGATTTTGATTTGTCGTAAACCAATCCGGTCGAGTCCGGCTTCTTTCTGGTGCACCCAATAATCAAAACAATTATGGTATTTTCAAAGTAAAAGCTGGACAAAAACATACATTTATGGATCAGACATATTTTAGGTTGAATGGCTGTGAGTGGGACCTCCAGAAAAATAAAGTCACTAGAGTTGAAATTTAAAGATAAAAGTAGAATTTTGGATAAAAAAAGTCAAAATTGTGGGATAAGTTAAATCTGAGAGAAATAAGTCAAAATTTTGAGATCAAAAACAGAATCCAGATATGAAGAGGGGAAATTATGAGATGAAAAGTCAGAGTCATGTGAAAACGCTCCGAATTTTGAGATAAAGAATCTGAAATCATGACATAAAAAGTCAACATCAAAAGTTTAATACGTCTTAATGTTGAGTTAAAAAGCAGAACTTTAGAAATAAAAAGTAGAAATTATGAGGAAAAAGTAATAAAGAGTCAAAGTCCTGTGAAAAATCTCCAAATTTTGAGATAAAGAATCCAAAATCATGAGATAAAAAGTCAAAATTATGAAATTAAAAAGTCTACATTTTGAGACAATGAAGGCAGTATTATGAGCAAAATGGCATAATTTTCATTAAAAGTCAAAGTTATAAGATAATCAACGCAATAATTCAAGAAAACATTGAAATCTTTGGACAAAGGGTCAAAATTGTGACAATAAGAGTTGAACTTTGAGATGAAATGTGAGATTTTGAGTTCCAAGTTGATTTAGGAATTAAGACTCCAAATCTCTTTTTTTATTCTCATTATTTTTTTTTCTCAGACTTTTTATGGGCAGATCTCATTAAATCTAGTTTTTCATTTTATGTTTTTTTCCTCTGGCAGTGTCGGGCTTCTGTAGCTTTCTAAAACATACATAAAAAAAATACATTTATGGATCAGACATATTTTAGGTTGAGTTGCTGTGAGTGGGACCTCCAGAAAAAAAAAAAGTCACCAGAGAAAAAGTTTGGAAAACACTTGTTTAAATGTCTGTGTGTTGTTACTTTTGAGACATCCTTTAATGTTGGCTTCACAGTCTGTTTTCTTTCCCTTTAATGAAGTTTTAGCTGTGTTTCAGGGTCACTTTGAAGGAGGCTTCAAGAAATCTTCTTATCGTCTTTCACTGACTTCATGTGAAGGTGTCACAGCTCTGTCAGCTCTCTTCCCCTTTTAGTGTCGTGTTGAGTTGCCCTTACAGCTCTTTTTCTTCCTATCATCTTTGAAAAGTTATAAATGCAAAGTGTTAATAAGTCTTTATCTAAAGTACATCACTTAAGCAGAGGATAATTTCCTCAGGTTTGACAGAGCTGAGAACAGTGTTTGAACTCCTCTTTGTTTGCTGGATCCTGTTTGTTAAACAAAGAGAAGCTCTGTGAGTCCCTGGTGTCTGAGGAAGTGACTGAATGATCCAGTTTTAATTACGAAGTCGCTCTTTATTCAACGTTTGCTTCAGGTAATTAAAGTACTTGAAGTCCTCTTTAGCATATCCGACCTTTGACACGTCGTGACACTCGAAAGCTCTCTGCTCAAAGAGGAGGAACTTTTTTTAATTGTCATTTAAAAGAATATGGCTAAGCATCAGGTTATGTCTGTGCTTTACTTTCAGTGTCAGCCAGAGAAAAGATAAGAGGAATAATTGCATACATTTAGAAGCTGCAGACTCATAAAGTCGACAATAACGTGTCTCTAGTTTCCTGCGTCGTCTCCGGGTCAGACCGCCGGCCCCGTTAGCAGCTCGACGTGGGCAAGGTGGAAAAAAAAAACAAACAAAGAAACCGTTTTGAACGTAATGTTATTTCGTAATTTAGAGATAAGTTAAGTCGTCGCTCAGACTTTCGACACAGTTTCGGAGCCACGTAAAGTCTTGAATTGACACTCCTTTCACCAAAACATAAACAAGTTTGGTATAATAGCTTCCGAAGTTATTTAGACTACAGACTCATGCGACAACGCCTTGGCCATTATACTATCCCCTTTGAAATTAAGTGAAGTTTCAAAAGCACAGAAAATGGAGGCGCAGAGAGGAGTTTGTCCTTTAATCAGTGCTTTCACTGAACTGCTCAATGCCAAATCAGTTTTCTCTCTCTTTCCGCTCGCTGAAACAAAAAGATAATTCTGACACATGCCTTTTAGTTACTTGTGTTCCATCACTCTGTTCCCCACCTGTATCTCCGGGCAAAACGGCTCTCTAATTATTGTGTCAGAGTCTGCCTGCTGTTGTCTGCAGCTCTGCTAAGAGCTCTTTCTTTCTTTCTTCTTCTACTTTCTTGGCTTCACTCTCGGGCCTTCTTTAGAAACTGGAAACTCACAGGAGCTTTTTGATCCAGAGAAGAGCCACATGTGTCTGAACTCTGCTGCTGGAGAGTGAAAACATAACCTGAGTGTTTGTCCTGGCATTTTTCAATTCATCCAGACATGTACCTCGGTTCTTTTTGTAATCGAGGAAAACTTCATTTTCAGAAAATGCCACAAGAAATGAAGTTTATCTCAAGACTGATAAAAACTTTCTCTCAAAAAAAGCTTAGACAGGTTGATGTTTCCTCAACAGTCCCAAAGTCTCTGTTGTTGTATTTTATTCTTCATAATGTTCCACACATTTTCAATGGGAGACAGGTCTGGACTGCAGGCAGGTCAGTCTAGTAGCTGCACTCTTCTACTACGGAGCCACGCTGTTGTAACAGGAGCAGAATGTGTCTTGGTTTCATTGTCTTGCTGAAATAATCAGGGACGTCCCTGAAAAAGACAAAGTGTCTTGGATGGCAGCAGATGTTGCTCCAAAACCTGTTTGTACCTTTCAGCATTAATGCTGCCTTCACTGATACTGGGACAGTTTCCCAAAGACTTGCACAAAACCCAAAAAACAGTAATGGAAACTCCAAAAACTTCTTAAATTTGGAAAAAAAGTTCTGACGCTCTCATGAGGTGGGTTTTTTACAGAAGTTTCTGTATTGAAGTTTATATCAAAGTGCAATGAAAACACTTTTGTCACAAAATCACGTCACTGTGTGGACGTGAACAACCGTCTTCTCTGTAAACTCGACCACACATACAGACTCTGGCGCCTCCATCTGTCGACAAAATCAGCAACAACCCAACAACGTTCATCAAAATGTCAGTTCAGCTCTTAAAATGTTTGTTGTATCCATGGTTACCGCCGCTTACAGTTCTCCTTCCTTCTTCCACATTCTGCAAATTAAATCTCATTAGATTTTACTCAAGCTGTGATGCTGCTTTTGAACTTTGTGCTGAGAACAATCCTGATTGTCCTTTTCCTCTTTGGCCTGGAGGACACCACGTCCATGATTTCCAAAAAGAGTTCTGCAGTGTTTGTGTGTGTTGTTGATGTGTGACTTTGTCTTTGCATGGTAGAGTTTGAACTGTCACTTGTAGATGTAGTGATGAACTGTGTTAACTGACAATAGTTTTCTGAAGTGTTCCTGAGCCCACGTGCTAATATCCTTTACACAATGATGTGGGTTTTTAATGCAGCGCCGCCTGAGGGGTCAAAGGTCACAGCCATTCAATCTTGGTTTTGGGCCTTGCTGCTTACGTGCAGAGATTTCTCCAGATTCTCTGAATCTTTTGATGATATTATGGTCTGTAGATGATGAAATCCATCAATTCCTGCAGTTGGACAAAGTTGAGAAACATTGTTCTTAAACTGTTGGACTGTTTGCTCACGCAGTTGTTGACAAAGTGGTGAACCTGGCTCCTTTTATACCCAATCATGACACTTAAAAATCACTGCAAAAAACCAATACAGTTGTCAGTTTGACCTATAAATACTTTTTCTTTGTGGTGTATTTTATTAATATAGGTCAAACAGGATTTGAAAATCATAATTTTAGTCTTGTTCACATTTATGCCCTTAAATAAACGTCTGGTCCTTTAAAACAAAAGGTTCTGAAGGAATTCAACCAAGAACGTAAAGTGAAACAGTGTTTCTGTTAATGGTTGAGCCCACACCCTTCTGACGCTGAATTATGTTTGAGTAGACTTATTTTAAAGAACAACATCCTTCACAGAGGATCCTGTTCATCTGCTGCTTTATTGAATCTGACACTGAAAACTCAGCAGCTTCACATTGATCATCATCAGAGACCGAACCGAGACGTTTTTCTCTTTAGCAGAAGTAGGAGAAAATGAAGCCGCTCCAGAGCAGGTATTCTGTTTCACAATGTGCTTTTGTGCACAATTCCCCCCAATTTAACAGCCGGGCTTCTCCAAACACAGCCCCCCCCCACCCCATCTCCTCCATTTCCCCATAATAATGTCTTTGTCAAATAGCGGCTCACCTCGCCAACACGTCCACAAATCTAAACCGCTGACTCGCAGACACTTTCAACACATGAATAAAATCAGATGAAGAAAAGTAAATAAGGAGCGCAGGAGGAGGAGCGGGGGGTTGGGGGGGGATGGGGGGGGGTGCATTTCCCCCCCTCCCCACCGACTCCCTATTGTCACTTCTACATCTGGCTCTGGTTAAAGCACAAGGCCTCAGCGACGCCTGTCACTCGTTGGGAAGTCGGCGAGGATTTGGCTCAGGGGGAGAAACAGTGGGGGGGAAACATAAACACACACTCAGCCACACACACACACACACACACACACACACACACACACGCACACACATTTTCAGAGTCTAACTTCCTATCTTTTTATCACGAAAACTTTAACGGTTGTGTTTTTCCTCTGAGGTTGTGGTAACGACGAGTTAATTATGGTTAAAGCTGCGTTTGTCTCTTTTCTGGATCAAATCAAGCGACTGTGTTTGATTAAAACTCTGCTCACCTGCAGGGGCAATGTTATGGAAAATTTACTTTAAGGTTCATGCAAACTGCTTTCAAACCACTTTCTAAGCATCAGACAGAGTTTGAAGCTCATGCTGATCTACTCTTTAACATTTGTCCACAAAAGTCACAGAACAAGTCTCGTCTGTTTGCAGAGTTTATTCTGACTGAGCAGCTGCATTCACTCTGCACTTACACATTCATTCATCCTGCACTTATGCATTTGTTCATTCTGCGCTTATGCATTCCAGTCTACGCATTTAGCACTTAGAAACTTAGCACTTACACATTCATCCATGTCGCACTTATGCATTATGCAATTTCATATTCCACAGTTACACGTTAATTAATTTTGCAAATATGCATTCCATGCTTACACATTCAGAATATACGCATTCCAAATTTTTGCATTCCGCACTTACACATTCCGCACTGACACGTTCTGCACTTACACATCCCGCACTTCTGCACTTTGCACTTATGCATTTTGCACTTATGCAAAGCAAACTCACGTTTCGCACTTACACGTTCTGCACTTACACATCCCGCACTTACACATCCCGCACTTACGCAGAGCAAATTCACACGTTTCACACTTACACATTCCGCACTTACACGTTGTGCACTTACACATTCCAAACTTATGCATTTTGCACTTATGCAAAGCAAACTCACATGTTTCGCACTTACACGTTCTGCATTTACACATCCCGCACTTACGCAGAGCAAATTCACACGTTTCACACTTACACATTCCGCACTTACACGTTGTGCACATACACATTCCAAACTTATACGTTCTGCACCTATGCATTTTGCACTTATGCGTTCAACACATACACATCCCGCTCTTACACATCCCGCACTTACACGTTCTGCACTTACACATCCCACACTTATGTTTTCTGCACTTACACATCCGGCACTTACACATCCCCCACTTTTGGGTACGGCACTTACGCAAAGCAAACTAATGTGTTTCGCACTTACACATTCTGCACCTATGCATTTTGCACTTACGTGTTCCGCACTTATGCATTCCATAAAGATGCATAGCACACATACGCGTTTGGCACTTTCTGCACATACTCATCCCACACTGTGGCTGTAACTGTAAACGTGCAATCACCATTTAATCAGCCTGGCTTCACTTTTTCGAGCACAAACTTTTACAAAGTTTCATGTAGATAGAAGAAAGTTCAGCAGATGTTTGTGAAGCTGAAAACCAGCGTAAAACCTCAACTGTTCCCCTGAAACATCCAAACTCAAAATAGAGGGAATGTGGTGATGTGGAGAACCTGAATTCTTCTTTTTGATTGGTGCGTTAAAGACAAAGCTGACTGATACACAAACGCTCACAACCTTTAGCTTCTTTCTTTTTCTTTTGTTTCTACGATTCACCTCCACCGACGACAGAAAAACACCTTTTAAGAGTCGACAAACTGCGAGGTATCAGTCGGCGGTGATGGCATTGTGAATCCTGGCGTGACCCGCCCTTTATGCATCCAATTAACCATCCTGTGTGTGAGACCTTTCACAGAGAAAAAGAGCGCGTAACGTTACTTACTGCGCCGCCATTGAGTTTAAACGAAGCAGGTTGCTTTATGCTCTTTAAACAAATAGCAAGGCCGGTCTGAGGCGAAGATGAAGTTCTGACTGTGGCGTGTGCTCTCTGCGGATGTATTTAACGTCAAAGCATGAAAGCGAGGACAAACTTGACCGTTGCCATCGTCATTGTGTCTTTTTCTCAGTGTGACTGTAATCAGCCCTGATAACACTCTGCACAGATGTAATTATGCACGTGTGTGTGTGTGTGTGNTCATCATCATCATCATCATCATCATCATCATCATCATCACCATCATCATCACCATCATCATCATCATCATCATCATCATCATCATCATCATCATCATCATCATCATCATCATCATCATCACCCTCATCATCATCATCATCATCATCATCATCATCATCATCATCACCCTCAGCACCATCATCACCATCATCACCATCATCATCACCATCATCATCATCACCATCATCATCACCATCACCCTCATCATCATCATCATCATCATCACCCTCATCAAATTTGCCACTTTATGAAACTGGCAAATTTGCCATTTCAACTCATAAATAGGCCACTTTGAAACTTCTTAATATGCCACTTTCTGAAACTGCCAAATTTGCCACTTGAAACTTGTAATCATGTCACATTAGAAAACTGGCAAGTGTGCCACTTTTTAACTCACAAATTTGCCACTTGACAAAACTGGCAAATTTGCCACTTTAAACTCATAAATTGGCCGCTCTTAAACCTGTTTATTTGCCACTTTAAACTCATAAATATGCCACTTTATGAAACTGACAAGTGTGGCACTTTTAAACTCACAAATTTGCAGTTTTAACTGATAAATCGGTCTGTTTGAAACCTGTTTATTTGCCACTTTTAAATTGTAAATATGTCACATTATAAAACTGGCAAGTTTGCCATTTTAAGCTTGTGAATTGGCCACTTCCAAACTTTTTAATTTGCTACTTTACACATGTTTTTTCATTAAGTAGCTTTAACGTCTGTTATGACAGTGAGTGAGTCAAACCTGTGACCTCTCAGTTGAACTTTATTGTGTAAATATCTGATATAAACTGGGCTTAAATCGTTAAATGATGTGAAAAACAAACAAACAAATAAACAGTTTTTAAAGGAATGTTCCGTGTGGTTTGTTGAGTCATGAAATAAAAGCAGTTTTTTATTCTTATGCTAATGTTCAGGCCTGTTCCAGTATCAGCAGGTTCCTCTGATGTTGCTCCATGATCCGTTTAAGGCTGAAAACATTTCTCCTTCCTCCCTGCAGTGGGGGGGGGGGGGGGGGGTCACGGCGGGGTCAGATGTTTTTCCTCAGAGCTGCTGCGTTCTCCTCCAATAACAAACTCGTAAATAACCACGTTTATCTTGTCCCCTCATCTTCCAGCAGGACTGAATCTTCCTGGAGTGTTTTTGTGATTTTCTTGGTACGAGGTGAGTTTTCAGACTCTTTTAGTTTTTTGTTGTTTTTTTTTAACAGAGCGTTAACAGAGCAGTGACCTCCTGTTGCCGCGTCCCATGAGCCTCTGCTGCACCGTCAGAATGACAAAGCTCCGTATTGAATGGTTCCCTCCTTAATGGCTTTGCTCACTTAGGCTTGCGGACTTGCCTGCCTCCATAAATTTGTGTTGTTCTCCACCCTTATTGTAAATCTTCATGGTAGGACCACTAATAGCGCGTCCTAATAAGATCCAGACAGGCCTCTGTTCTGCGGCCCAGTGATATAATCACAT